>SKCR01045260.1:0-260829 GCA_019454045.1 Zanthoxylum bungeanum
CAAGGTTGCCGATCTCTGAGAGAATGCTTCCGCTTAATCGATTATTGTTCAATCTCAAGCTCTGCAACTTTGAGCAACTCATGAGTTGTGGAGGAATCGAACCATTGAGTTGGTTTAAATAAAGATTCAAAATGGTCAGATTGGCCAACTGATCAAGTGTCGAAGGAAATGTCTGATTAGATTATTAGAATACATGAACAGATATTCAAGACTCTTCATATTTCCAACTTCTTGAGGAAGCATACCACTAAGTTGGTTGTATGAAAGGTTCAAAGATATCAAGTTGGTTAAATTACCAATGGTTGATGGAATAGTACCTGTTATGCGATTAATGAAATACTATCAATATGAGTTCTGGTTGAAAAATAATATGCAGTGAAGTTTTGTAGGTTACCTGTAAGATTGTTTAATGATAAGTCAAGCTCTTTTAGTTTTGAAAGAACACCAATTTTTGATGGAATGTTTTCCGCTTAATCGATTATTGTTCAATCTCAAGTTCTGCAACTTTGAGCAATTCATAAGTTGTGGAGTGATGAGCGGAAAAATATATCAATATTTACCGCCCCTTTAACTTAATATTTTGTTTATTTCTCGGGTTTGATGAACGTTTTGATGTGTTTATTTTATTTTGTAGATAAAATATATCGGGATTCAATGAAATCATTTAGGACGAAATTTGGGTCAAATAAGGGCAATTATTGGACTTGATATATTAATTTTGGAAATTGGAAACTTGAAAGGGCGTTTTGACGAGTGCAGTTTTGGAAATTCCAGTTTTGCACATCTGTCGTATTTTGGGCATAACGTTTTACTCCGATATCTGATTGAGCTGATTCAAGTGCCAGATTAAAGAAGACTCAAAGATTTACAACTTGAAAGAGAAAATATTTTCGAATTCTGAAGATTTCATGACCGAAATTGATGAACCATCCAGAAGTGTGTGGAGTGTAATTATTAAAAGTCATTTTCAATCATTTTCAAAGAAAAATATAAATTAATAAATAATTAATAAAATTATCAAATCATCACCAAACAAGATAAGCATTAGTGGAGCAATTATGGATTTAGTGGAGCAATTAGTGGAGAATTAATATGGATTTGGTGGAGAAATTGATTGATGATTTGATGGAGGCAAAATTTTGCCTATAACTACAAAGCATTTCATTGTAAAATTTCATACTTTTTCTTCTTTGAAATTTCCTTAAGAATAAATAAAATATTGTACTCTAGTTTGTTTAGTTTCAATTTCAGTAAAATTTTCACTTTGCACTTTCTTTTCTTTACTTTTCAGTTTTTTTACTTCTGTAATTTACTTTTTACGTACAAACCTTTTCTTTCTTTACTTTTGCAGTTTTTATTTTTCAAACAATTGAGAAGGTTAAATTTTCCTTTTGCTAGGGAAAGTAAATTCTTGTTGGGGTTGGTGCTCACAGCGCCAATTCCCGGTTGTATTTCCTTGTAAATACTTATTCTGTAAAACAATATTATTATGAATAATATATGCAGTTTCTTTAATATAATGAATCTTATAATATGGTAAAGACGTAATGACCTTAGAATGATTAGTCATGATACAGTTGCAAAAGCGTCGCAACGGACATTGACAAGTATCATGACGTTGTCATTCTCAGACAGTTCCTGGTCAAGGTTTACACTGCTTGGTCAGTATAGTAACCCGTTGAGACCGGTACAAGTCGTATACTGGAATATATGATTCCAATGGTTTCTCAATGAACCATAAGTCTTGGAGACTGGTATAGACCTGTAGGTGTTTATAGCGGATAAACACTGAACGACTCACCGAAGATTCTTAATGGATGGTACACCAACGTCAATAAGAATCTTCTTGGGTTGAGTAGCACTTGTGATTCTTAGACTTGAGATGCCATTGTGGGCACATGAGACATCTCTACACTTAGATGGCAGTCACGTCACCGATCTATTTAGATCAGACCTCCGCCTGTTCGTTGGGTGTAGATAGATCCTCAGTGTGTCCTATGTGTGTCAAGATAGGATCCGTCAGTTCTGTGTACCAGAGCATAGGTAGTCCATACAATTAGCAATAAGATAAATCCATGGGCCCGTGGTAAAGTTTAGAAGCTAGTTCTAAACATTCTTGTGAGATTGCTAATAGAATAGTCGACTGGATAATCCCCATAGAGATTTGACGTTTACATCTATATCTCTGGGATAAATCCGGATACCTGTGACGGAGGAATTAAACATTTGCCATGACCTCGACCTGTATGATTCAGCCAGTTTATCCGTGATCGTCATAATTTATGGGTGGATAAATTATGGACACGAAATTTGATTTCGTGACGGATACGCCTGAATCTAGAGAGTCTCAATAATGAAATAAACTCGTAGAGCACTAGAGCAACATTAATAAACAATATTGATTGTTTATAAAGTCGTTTAAAGGTTAAACGCAAAATACACGTGTAGGGACCCGATAGTCATTTACTAGATTATTGTGTATTTACATTTAATACTTGATTATTTAAATACACATTAATTAAATGTCAAATTGAGATATTTGACTTATATCATAAATGAATATATGTATTTAATATTTAATGTAAATATAATACATATATTTGAGATATTTGTATTTAATTAATTAATTAATTATTTAATTGTTAAATGATTAAATAATTAAAATATAAATATTTTATTAGATATAGTTTTAGTAATGATTAAAGTTGCATTTATTAAAGTAAATAAATATCTTTAAAGTTAGTTTAGATATTTAATTTACTTTACCAAATGCATTTGAAATGAAATTGAAATGAAAATTTGTATATACTTGTTATGATTTCGGCCAAGGCTATTTCTTTGTAAGTATATATTGTTTCATTTGCTTTTCATTTCACTTAACCTAATACACTTTACCAAAAAGAAAACTCCATTGAAGAAAAAAGGAAGCTTGAGAAAGAAAGAAAATCAAAGAAAGCTTGGATTTTAGTAAGTTTTTTAAACTTGCTATTAGAAGGAATTTGTTCCTTAGGTTCTAGGCTTTACATGTGATGATCTTAGATTGTTTCTTTCTTTATTTCTTGTGTTTTTGTTGATGGAAGTTTTTGATGAAGTGTTGAGCATGTGTAATGAAGAAAGCATGTACTATTGTAGTTATAATATTCTTTTAAGGTTTATGAAACCAAGTTGCTATTCTAGAGTTGTTGACCCACTCTTAAATGACCTAGATTTGATCTTGAGTTGTTTCATTGTGTTGAGACTTGAATTGGATGTAAGATTGATGATTGAAGTAATTGATTTGGTGTATTTAGTCTAATTTGTCTAATTTGATGAAATTGAGAAATTAGGGTTTATAACCAATTCCAAATTTGGGGCTTTTGAGATATGTCGTGTATTTGTATGTGTATATGATGCATATAAAGTTTCATGTTGATTGGATTTCATTTGGATGAGTTTTGAAGCATGAAATCACAAAATGCACATTCCCCCCCCCCCCCCATTTGGTGCTCTCGGCCAAGGATGAATAATTTGGGGATTTTGTGGTTTTTGGTGTTTTGATGTTTTGAACATGCAAAGTTCATCTTAGAAATGATTTAGAATCATTCAAAATTGATTGGATCAATTTCGGACTAAAATGGACAAAATACCATATAAGGGTAATTTGGTAATTTCACTTGAATATGATTCATTTGAAATTTTATTTCATAATTTGATTATTGGAATATTAAATAAATATGTTTATTTAATTAATCCGAGAAAAAGTTTTGAAATCCGAAAATACGATTTTCGCCGCTTCCGCTGCGTTACCGGATTCCCCCGTAATAAAACCCCTTCAATTCTTTTACTATTGCTATTTAGATTAATCTCCCTTAAAAATAATATATTCACCATTTAAAATTTGACTTAAAAGAAATACCGCTATATTTGTCGGTTGGTAATTTCAATTTAATCTGGTTAAACCTGACTAAGCAAGGATACCGCCAGACTGGTCGGTTGGTAATTAAATTTCCGTTCCGCCTTTATGGTTGGTTATTTTGATTCCGCCTATATGGCTGGTTGGACTTAATTGACTTAAATGGGATACCGCTATATTGGCCGGTTGGTAATTTTATCACGAGTGAATATATTATATTAAGGGAGATATCTAAATAGTAAATAGTAGAAGTTAATTCCTTTTGCCTTAGCATTTTATTTTATTTTTTTTTACTTTTCAGTATTTACTTTACCGCATTTACTTTTCAGCATTTTATGTCTTTTATTTTATCAGCCATAACTATGTGTCATAACTAAGTTAATTATCTAGGGTTGTGATGAATTTCAATATCACGGGTTTATAAGGGGTTAAATTATAGTTTGGGTAATATAAAGATTTATTTATTGAGTTTTAATCTTAATGCTTTTTAATTAACTGGCCATTAATTAAATTGATTAGGTAAACTTAAAATGAACTAGACATAGGGATTTTAAGTTTAAGACCTTAGACTCATTAGCCCACGATCTTCTTTAAGGATAGATAACCCTTTTAATAGATTTCCTTACAGGATAGGAATATACCTGTTGGGCGGGGGTAGCCATAATTGGAACTTAAACTTAATGAATCCAGATAATTTGGTTGACATAGACATATGGTTCAATTGGGTTAAACTGGGTATTTGCGTCTGACCATCGACAGAGGCTTTCGCATAATTTAGTGTTCCAGGTTAGTAAACCAATTTATTACACAAACATAAATTAACCACTTCATCTTTTAAAAAGATATTAGAATGATTCACAACCCTAGATCTTTGTGTCTTTTGTTTATTTTCCTTAGTTTTCTTTTGTCTTTTTATTTATTTATTTATTTTGCAAAACTACAATCAACCAAATCAATCAAGCAATCATTCTCTTCACCCTCAATTAGATATTTGTAAATAAATAGATTCAATAATTAATAACAACAGTAGGAATTAAGTCCTCGTGGGATCGATATTTTTATACTACTTGAACGATATGTGCGCTTGCGTTATACGTGTGTGATTACGCCGGTCAAGTTTTTGGCGCCGTTGCCGGGGACTTATTTTTCTTGAGTTATTAATTTTGAAGCTATCTAATTTACTTGTATCTAATTTTCTTTATTTGTAATTTTTATTCTTTCTTTTATTTTCAGGTGGTTGAAAAATGGAGCATTACTAGGAGATGAAGAGATTACGAGCCTTATATGAAGATACACCCCAATTCTGGGAGCAACAGTCCGGTTTTCTGAGGACTACTGACGATTATCACTGGATGCCAGAATCAAGCAATACTACATTTACTCATCAGAACACAACATGGAGATGTGAGATATGTGACGGTAACCACCCAAGTAATCATTGCGAGTACAACTACCATCCAGGGTGGCAGAGCTATCAAAATCATTCATGGTATGAAGAACCATCACATTTCACAGAGCCATATTTTTCATCTTATCCACCATCCACATACGATTTTCATCAACAACCAGAACCATCAGAAGAAGATCAATTGATTCACATGTTCAAAGAACAGGTAGATCAATTTGATGCACAAATTCAGAGTAACGCAGAATCCATTCAGAGGATGACAGATCAAATAAGACAGCTAATAGAAAACCAGAACAACATACCTCAAGAACCATTTTCAGATGAAACTGATGAAGCCTTCAAGTACCAATCATTTGACAATGATACTTCAACAGAGGAGGAGGCTGAGCAGTCTCAACAACCAGAGGTATCAGTTCAGGAGCCCGAACCGGAAAAGTCTCGATTTGATTTCTATTATTCTGACTCTGACGAGGATGAAGCTAAGTTATTTATACCAACTGCATCAACACTTGAGGATGGAAATCTGTATCCTCAAAATGAAGATCTTGGAGCATGTTTTACCATGATGTTTGATGAAAATATACCTGAAACATCCATTCCAGAAAAATCAGAAGATGAAGACCTAATGTCAGAAATATCTTTTCATCCTCAAGCAGACAATTTTGGAGCATGTATTTCACAAATGACAGACGAAGAACTAAATGAAGAAAATTTAAAATTCATCTGTGAAGAAAAGGTGGAGCAAGAAGCAGAGCAAATGGAGGAGCAAATGTCAGACCTTATTAAAGATCCAGTGCATTCAGGCGAAACATCACTGTTTTGGGGAGTAGAAATCAAAGACATCACCCAGAATCTTGACAGAATGGAACTTCCATTCCAAGTCAAGCACCATACGAGACCTCCTGATTTTCTTTCTTTCTTTTCAGGAACCACTGGAGCAACAAAGATCAAAAAGGTGGCACAAGCACTGAATGGGACAAAATACTTTTTGCCACTTTACCGTTGGAAGAGACCCTTCAAAGACAACGCTCATGGAATTGTCTGTAATCGGACATCCAAAACAACGCTGAAACTGCCTTGACAGATGATTTCAGTCACGTCTGGCTGAAGACGAAAAATTTAGCGCTAGCAGGGAGGCAACCCATGCAATTTGTTATAATTTATGTTTTTATATTTTGTGTATACATGTTGGAGAATTGTTAACTTTTTGTGTTATTTTACAGGAAAAAACACAAACAGAGCATTTTAAGACAAAAGAAATGGTGTTTGGAGGTTGCAAAAATAAAAGATAAATCATGAGTGATGGCTGAATAAGGAATGCAATTCTTGAGATGCATTCTCATGAATTTATACTAGCGATTGGCGTATTGAGTACACAATTCCGTTACCTTAATTATTGCTTTGTTTTCTTTTTCATTTGTTTTTATCTTTAATTTCACCGACAAGATTTATACTTTTTGACTTTTCACGATTTATTTTAACGTTCATCTAATAATTGTCATTTGACAGGTTCTAGTGCAATTATTACTCACCCATTTTCAGGTTTATAAATTCAGCTCTTCATTTCTCTCTTTGACACACCCAGATACACATCCAAATTAGAGAGAGAAAATGGAAGCAACATCACAGCAGAGATTCAAGAGAATTTGCGTTTTCTGTGGATCCAATTCTGGTAACCAACCAGAATTCATCGAGGCTGCGAAGGAATTGGGGCGAGTCATGACAGAACGTAATATGCACCTAGTATATGGCGGTGGCAATCTGTAACATCCCACCTAGGCCAGGATGCTACCGGCAGGAGACAGGCTAAACCCACCTCCATAAGCCTCTGAACCTAACGAAATTTCGGCATGATGTATTCGTAACATCATGCAACCTGGTCTGAGCCAGCATCCACAAACAACAAAAAACACAACAATCTCGGCCTCAGGCGGGAACACAATAAAAAGGCCTCAGGTCTGAACTCAAAGAACAAATGCAAATACTTGGCCTCCGGCCAGAACTCAAAATAAACCATGTTAATACATGACTAATACAAATGAAATACAATTGTAAATACACAACAAAGAGTCGTGATGACCCAACTTGACCCAGGACTCGAAATGCTCTTGACTGCAAATGGGGTGATCCACTGTCTTCACAGAAAACATGGTGACCAAGTATGCCAGCTACAGACCTGCAAAACTAACAAACTGTTTTGATGTGAGTCATAATGACTCAGTAAGTATTCATGCTCATATCTTGAGTATCAAACACAAACAAGTTCTGAATTATTAATCTGTATTAGTAGACATGTTATAAATTACCTATCCTCTCTAACTAACCATACATAAGCTTAATCATGTTTCTTGTTTATACTTTCTAACATCCATAATCTAGTCATCGGGTTTTCATAGTTCCATCCACTGTGTTACTCTGATATTCTTCCACAATTCTATATACTTGTTTCTAATGTAGTTCCGACTTTTATTATAACTATCTTTCTTTGATATCATTGAAATATCATCAAATCGGTTTATTAAAATATTCTTCTATTAAACATCCAACAGATTAAAATCAGCCACATAAACATGTATATAAAACCATATGATCACACGCCAATATCTTAACAATTGTTCCTTCCATGTGAACGTATAATACATATAGGCTTTAATCACAAATATATATATATATATATGTAATCATGCTATCATGCTTCAATGTTAACTATATGCATCTTGAATTCTAACATATATAATTCATATGCACGTTATGTATACTATATAAAACTGTAACATGCTATGCTTTTTAGAAAATACTCTTTGAAAACTTTTTCTGAAAAACTATTATCTGAAAGTTTCTTTCTGAAAATCCTTTGCTGAAAACTGTAAACTGTATTTGGGGTATCTGCTGAAAACTGGCGCATAGGGGCGTTACGTATCGCCGTCCCCCCATACGCAGTAGAGCTAGATATGCAAATCCATGACATTGGGGCGTTACGTATCGCCGTCCCCCAAAGCATGCCATACCTGCCCTGAAACTAGTGGTCTTGGGGCGTTACGTATCGCCGTCCCCCAAGCCACAACTAGAACTGGGGTTGCAAATCTATGCTACCGCCCAAGCTCTGAACTGGAGATCAGGTACACGATCCTATGCCGCCATCCTGTCTCATAAACTAGGATCTAGGGGCGTTACGTATCGCCGTCCCCCTAGTCCTCTACATGTGCACATGTCTCTATCCGTCAATTCCATCTATGTATTCAAGTTACATACTGGGGTGAGTTTTTACCTCATGCCCCGAAAAACATAAAACCATATTCCATATCATAAAACCGTAGAAACATTTCGGAAAATATTTCTTCCAAATGAGAACACTTAGAACTTGTCTTTTAAAAGAATCTGCAACTTTTCTTTAAAATACTTTAAATTTCAAAAACACTTTTAACTGTAACTCAATTTCTGAAAATCTTAACACATACATATGCATATGCATTTATGCTTTTCTCCTACTCCTTTTTACTATGGTTATGATTCTATCTATAATAATCTTATAAATTATATGCTCAGAATATCAACAGAATGCTTGCTCAAACTAAAACATGCTAAATTCATCTTACATTCATACATGTCTATATTTATCCATACATGCACACATTTTTTTTTTATCATTCTTCTACTTTCTCATGTCATAACTCTCGTATGTTCTCATGCAATCCATATACTACTCATCCATACTCCATGTCACCTTATGTACATACATTTCCCATGTCAATTCAATAATTCCATAACTCATATACATACATCACATATTAACATATATACACGTTTTCATCTCACATTCTTATAGACATAATCGTATCGTCATTTACATACTCACATATCTCAATATTCATATAATATATATATAGCACTATTCATATATATATATAATCATATATAATTTATCATCACATAATCTCACAAACGTCAAACCTATGTGTATACTTGATCAAATGTTTGTATACTTGTAGGAACAATCATACTTTACCATTATCAATTACCTAACATACATTCCACTCTTCACACCCATAATCTATAAACATTGCCAAATAAACTTTTCATATCTCATCATGTCATACTGTTACCTAAACTTGCATTCTCGCATTTCCCCATAACATATTTATTACGAATATATCTGCATTTAATTCATTTATAACATTAATCCCAAACCCTAGGGTGTAGTTTTCTACAACCCCCAAACCCAAGTATACTAATACTATACTCACAAGCAAACATTTCAATCATTCATCGCATGGATTACTTACCTGGCTTGGCGGATACTCATAATCCCGTCTGATCTATCAAAACAAATAACAACACATGTCAGAACCGCTATTTGCGGAACTTTCTACTCATCTATACTAAACTTCTGGACTTTCTCGGAATACACGAAATCTTTCTAATACTACAAATTTGAACTTCATTACTCTATTATATACTCATACACTGCTCTAAACTAACTGGATAACTCATATTCTCGTTTTGCGCGATTGCGGCTAAACTTGCGGAAAAGTTTCCGCAAATGCTACGGAAGGGTCTCAAACCCTCCGAACTAGTCCAAAATTACCCAATTACCCTCGCAATACCATAATTACATCATAGCTATGTTTACGACCAATTACGCTCAATCGAGCGAGAAACTCCGTTTTACCGGAATCTCGCTAATACTACCGGATCGATCATACCTCGTCTGTTTCACCCCGGTTTCTACCACATTAATCGTTTTAACATACTAAGACATATCCAATTCATAAACATACAATTCGCTAAATTACGAAACTACCGGAAACATCCGAATATAATACGATACACTTTAGAATATCAATTTCTAAACGGAGAGTCGTACCGAAATTCCGAGGCCATATCCGGACTCCCCTCGGCCATACGAACGCACTGGTGTCGACGAAATTCCGATCGGAGCTACCGTTCGACATGGGTTTACTGTTCACCGAGCCTTCTTCTCTCGATTCGCGAGTCGTCGGCCGTTGTTCGGTGAAACCGACTCCGCACACTCATAGTACTCTCCGAGATCTTCAATTTGGTGGGTGGCACGGCTCGTGAAATGGCCCGATGAGCCGGAACCGATCAACCCATTCAAGCCACTATTTTTCCCTTCCTGCGCCGCCGTCCGACGTCCACTGCAGAATCGCCGGCCACCAGAAGATTCCCCATCGCTGGACGACCACGACGCTACCGGTGCGCCGGCCTGTCGCCGGCCGGAAGCTCGCCGGCGAGATGCTTCCCAAAGAAGACGATTCAGGGGTCGGGTGGGGATATGTTTTGGTTTATGCCATTTTTGCAATTAACTAAAACATTGAGGCTTTATATACCAAGTTGTAAAATATCATTTCGGTCCCTGGAAAATTACAAATCAGTCCTTGTTCTAGAACTCTTTAGAAATTCGCAATTTTGGAGCCCTTCTGATGCGATTCTCGAAAAGTGTTCAACACGAAAGTTGTTCGTATCGGAACAACGAGTCTAATGGTCCAAAAATCAGCTCGATCGGAGTTCGTTTGCTCAGTTTGTGCTCAAAACAGTAAACTTTACGCGTTTTACGAAAATCGCGTAACTAACTTTTGATCCCACGCATTTTCCAACGCGACGCAAATTCATAAAATAATATTCTAACTCATATAGCCTCACCTAAACTCTTATTCTTCCTCATCCTCATGCTCCGAGACTAAAACGGTCGTCCGAAAATCTTCTGGAACAGTCCCGAAAATCTGGGATGTTACACAATCTTGGATTAATGGGAAGTATTTCAAAAGCCGTTCAGGATGGTGGCGGTCATGTTTTGGGAATTATTCCAAAACCTTTGGCGGACGAACACTTAATCGGACCAACAAATGGAGATGAACGCATCGTATCTGGAATGCCCGAGCAAATTCATGAAATGATCAATACTGCAGATGCGTTTATTGCATTACCAGGAGGGCTTGGGACGTTTGAGGAAATGTTTACTGTAGCATCATGGGCGCACTTAAACATTCATCAGAAGCCCATTGGGTTACTCAATATTGAGCATTTCTTCGATTTTCTGTTTGTTTTTCTTGCAGAAGCCAAGAGACATGAGTTCGTCACGAAATCAGTACATGATATCTTCCTGACTGCGACAAAGGCCGAAGAATTAATTGACCAAATCCTAGCCTTTGAACCAAAAATTGACCCCATTCTTTCCAAGATGAACTGGTCAGACAATGATCGTGGTAAGAAGCGTAAATTGGACATTGATCTTAATCGGTGAATTTTTGGTTTTCAGCTAACCAGGTGCTACCTTCTCAACTCTTCTTTTACCGTTTAAGACATTGGGGACAATGTCTCATTTAGGTTTGGGGGAGGAAATTAGTTAATTAGTATCTTATTTTTAAATTGTGTGATGTTTTTATTTTTAGTTCAAAATTTTTCGAAAAATACAAAAAAATGAAAATTTTTTCAAAAATTACAAAAATATTTTGCGTTTTTGTGCTTGTATTTTGACTAAAACGGTGAAATTGGTGAGAGATAGCTGTGTAAGGAGTTTCCACTCCTGAGACGTATTTCAAACCATTTTTCGAAATAAGTTAATTTTTGTTTATTTCCTTTTAAATTATTTAATTTATAAATTCTCCATAAAATTGACTAAAATGGATCTTCATATGTTCAGTTGGTAGGTATTATCAATATGCATAGTAACATACGGACATGAGCTGTATTTGAAAAGTTTGTAATATTCAGTGCTCTAGTTTAATTGGAGAAAGCATCTCAAAAAAGTGATGGAGTAAAAAAAAAAAAAAAAACATCTGAGATCCGAGTTATTAAGTCCGTAGGGGTGTCTTAACACCTAGTGCCCTAAAACCAACTGGTTTGGGAGTCACTGGCCCAAAGCTCGCTACATGGATCGAAGATGCTGCAATAAATATATATCTGAAGTCTGAGTAATTATGTCCGTAGAGGTGTCTTAACACCTGGTGCCCTAAAGCCAACTGGTTTGGGAGCCACCGACCCAACACTCGCTACATAGACGGAAGGTATTGTATATAAATAAAAAGTCAAAATTCAAAAATCAAAGAAAAAATCAGAAAAAAATCAGAAAAATTATTCCATTACTACAAAGGTGTGAATTCTGATAAAACTTTAGGACAAAAATATTACTCTCTTATCAACTACACTTGTGACTGTTGTGGGCAAAAATGAGTTGATTAATATTTTGTTGGCTGTGTATATGGAGAATGGAAATTAAAATCGGAGAATTTACTTATTTGGTAATTTAGAAAGAAACAAAACAACTAGTAACTTGGAGTAGAAGTTTCACCTGATTAGTCACTAATTTTTTTTTTATTCTCTTTTCACTTGTCTTTTTGCTTTTGTGTGCATTATTTTTATAATATTTTTACTTTTATAAAATGTTTGTGGGTATCATTGCTGTAAACCCTCACGAGACTACAACTCGTCCACTAGGGACACCTAGGGGTTTAAAGGCTTGTTGCATACGCTAAATGCAACCGTGATCCCTACGAAAGTGGCTTAGTTTAATTTTATTTTTTTTTTGTTTTGCTCGAGGACTAGCAAAATGTTAGGTTTGGGGGTGTGATGAGCGGAAAATATATCAATATTTACCGCCCCTTTAACTTAATATTTTGTTTAGTTTCTCGGGTTTGATGAACGTTTTGATGTGTTTTATTTTATTTTGCAGATAAAATAATATCGGGACTCAATGAAATCATTTAGGATGAAATTTGGGTCAAATAAGGGCAATTATTGGACTTGATATATTAATTTTGGAAATTGGAAACTTGAAAGGGCGTTTTGACGAGTGCAGTTTTGGAAATTCCAGTTTTGCACATCTGTCGTATTTTGGGCATAACGTTTTACTCCGATATCGGATTGAGCTGATGCAAATGCCAGATTAAAGACGACTCAAAGATCTACAACTTTGAAAGAGAAAATATTTTCGAATTCTGAAGATTTCATGACCGAAATTGATGAACCATCCAGAAGTGTGTGGAGTGTAATTATTAAAAGTCATTTTCAAAGAAAAATATAAATTAATAAATAATTAATAAAAATTATCAAATCATCACCAAACAAGATAAGCAATTAGTGGAGCAATTATGGATTTAGTGGAGCAATTAGTGGAGAAATTAATAATGGATTTGGTGGAGAAATTGATTGATGATTTGATGGTGGCAAAATTTTGCCTATAAATACCAAGTCATTTCATTTGTAAAATTCATACTTTCTTCTTTGAAATTCCTTAAGAATAAATAAGAAGATTGTATCTAGTTTGTTTATTTTCAATTTCAGTAATAAATTTTCACTTTCGCACTTTCTTTTCTTTACTTTTCAGTTTTTTTACTTTCTGTAATTTACTTTTACGTACAAACCATTTCTTTCTTTACTTTTGCAGTTTTTATTTTTCAAACAATGAGGAGGTAATTTTCCTTTGCTAGGGTGAAAGGTAATTCGTTTACTATTGCTATTTAGATTAATCTCCCTTAAAAATAATATATTCACCATTTAAAATTTGACTTAAAAGGAATACCGCTATATTGGTCGGTTGGTAATTTCAATTTAATCTGGTTAAACCTGACTAAGCAAGGATACCGCCAGACTGGTCGGTTGGTAATTAAATTTCCGTTCCGCCTTTATGGCTGGTTATTTTGATTCCGCCTATATGGCTGGTTGGACTTAATTTGACTTAAATGGGATACCGCTATATTGGCCGGTTGGTAATTTTATCACGAGTGAATATATTATATTAAGGGAGATATCTAAATAGTAAATAGTAGAAGTTAATTCCTTTTGCCTTAGCATTTTATTTTATTTTTTTTTACTTTTCAGTATTTACTTTACCGCATTTACTTTTCAGCATTTTATGTCTTTTATTTTATCAGCCATAACTATGTGTCATAACAAAGTTAGTTATCTAGGGTTGTGATGAATTTCAATATCACGGGTTTATAATGGGTTAAATTATAGTTTGGGTAATATAAAGATTTATTTATTGAGTTTTAATCTTAATGCTTTTTAATTAACTGGCCATTAATTAAATTGATTAGGTAAACTTAAAATGAACTAGACATAGGGATTTTAAGTTTAAGACCTTAGACTCATTAGCCCACGATCTTCTTTAAGGATAGATAACCCTTTTAATAGATTTCCTTACAGGATAGGAATATACCTGTTGGGCGGGGGTAGCCATAATTGGAACTTAAACTTAATGAATCCAGATAATTTGGTTGACATAGACATATGGTTCAATTGGGTTAAACTGGGTATTTGCGTCTGACCATCGACAGAGGCTTTCGCATAATTTAGTGTTCCAGGTTAGTAAACCAATTTATTGCACAAACATAAATTAACCACTTCATCTTTTAAAAAGATATTAGAATGATTCACAACCCTAGATCTTTGTGTCTTTTGTTATTTTCCTTAGTATTTTCTTTTGTCTTTTTATTTATTTATTTATTTTGCAAAACTACAATCAACCAAATCAATCAAGCAATCATTCTCTTCACCCTCAATTAGATATTTGTAAATAAATAGATTCAATAATTAATAACAACAGTAGGAATTAAGTCCTCGTGGGATCGATATTTTTATACTACTTGAACGATACGTGCGCTTGCGTTATACGTGTGTGATTACGCCGGTCATGGAGGAATGGAACCGTGGAGTCGGTTATAATGAAGATCCAAAATGGTCAGATTGGTTAAATAACCAAGTGTTAAAGGAATAAGTTCAATTAGATTGTTAGAATACATGGACAGATATTCAAGACTTTTCATATTTCCAACTTCTTGAGGAAGCATACTACTAAGTTGGTTGTGATAAAGGTCCAGAGTTGTCAAGTTGGTTAAATTACCTATGGTCGATGGAATAGTACCTGTTATGTGATTAATGAAATACTATCAATATCAGTTTTGTTTGAAAAATAATATGCAATGAAGTTTTGTAGGTTACCTGCAAGATTGTTTAATGACAAGTCAAGCTCTTTTAGTTTTGAAAGAGAACCAATTTTTGATGGAATGTTTCCGCTTAATTGGTTATTGCTCAATCTCAAAGTCTGCAACTTTGAGCAATTCATGAGTTGTGGAGGAATGGAACAGTGAAATTGGTTAGAATGAAGATTCAAAATAGTCAGATTGGTTAAATGACCAAGTGTTAAAGGAATAAGTCCAATTAGATTGTTATAATACATGGATAGATATTCAAGACTTTTCATATTTCCAACTTCTTGAGGCAGCATACCACTAAGTTGGTTGACAGAAAGATTCAGAGATTTCAAATTGGTTAAATTACCGATGGTCGATGGAATAGTACCTGTTATACAATTAATGAAATATTATAAATATCATTTTTGGTTGAAAAATAATATACAACGAAGTTTTATAGGTTACCTATAAGATTGTTTTCGAGTAAGTCAAGCACTTATAGTTTTGAAAGAGCACCAATTATTGGGGGAATGCTTCCATTTAATCGATTATTGCTCAATGTCAAGGTTTGCAACTTTATGCAATTCATGAGTTGTGGAGGAATCGAACCGTTGAGTTGGTTAGAATCAAGAGTCAAAGTGGTCAGATTGGTTAAATGACCAACTTCTTGAGGAAGCATACCACTAAATTGGTTGTAAGAAAGGTTCAGAGATATCAAATTGGTTAAATTACCTATGGTTGATGAAATAGTACCTGTTATGCGATTAATGAAATATTATCAATATCAGTTCTGGTTGAAAAATAATAAGCAGTGAAGTTTTGTAGGTTACCTGTAAGATTGTTTAATGACAAGTCAAGCACTCTTAATTTTGAAAGAGCACCAATTTTTGATGGAATGTTTCCGGAAAGAGATGACTGATCAACAATTTCCAAACTTTTCAGGTTCGGAAAGCAAGTGAAGTTGAATTGGCCAAGATTCCCTTCTATGCGGTGGAATCGAATTAAGCCTATCTCGGAGTACTGCTGCGTTTCCACCAGCCTGTATTAAGTAAAGCTTCCCTTTCTGACTGAATTGAAGACCATCCAGCTGCTGTCAACAGAGCAACATTAATGCATATCAAAATTATAACCCACATGAAGGCCACCAATCTGAAAATGGAGGATGCTGGTACCATTTTTACAAGTTTTCGGTTGATTACATGAAGAATTTTATCAAAATATTTTTGCTTTCACGGCATTTTAAATTAGGCCACAGTCATCTTCATCCCGCGTGGAGCGCCGAATAACAGTAAGTCAACGTCTTTGTTTTCCACTAGATTTTTATTATTCGCAAAACAAGTCTAACAAATTTATTCCCTTTTTAAATTTGTCTTTTTATTCCTTTTTTTAAAAGAAAAATATTATTATATAATATTACTCCTATTGGAGAATATTTGTCCGAAAATGGCAATTGTGGAGAACTGGAGAAATATATGACGGAAATTTATTTGATAAAATATTGTGTTTTGAAAAAAAAAAATGTAATCACAGGACATAAATTTTTTTAAGTGCATGTCATTAAAAAAAAATAAAATAATTTTGAAAAAAATAAAGTTATTCTAAACAATTTAAAATTTTTGAAAAACACTTTATACATCTTATGATATAAAATGCTAAAGAAACATGGTTTGGTGGTGTATAACTCATGACCACATCTTGAGATAATGAATTCGAATCCAAGAAATATATTTCTTAAAAAAATTATAAAGAAGAATCGAAGGGTTAATTGATAAATGGTTGTCTGAAGAAGAGATTTTCTGGAAACAAAGATCCAGGGCTGATTGGTTAAAGGGGGTGACAAAAATACTAAGTTTTTTCATCAAAAGGCATCAGCTAGAAACCGAAAAAATAAAATTGAGGGGTGATGGATGAGCAGGACCAATGGATTGAGGAGGATACGGATATTGAACAGACTTTTTGTGAATACTTCCAAAGTAATTTCACCAGTTCGAACCCCCATTGGTAGAATGTAGAAGATGTCATCAGCAGAATTTCACCTCGTATTTCATTAGACATCAATAATCAACTAGGGAAGCCATTTACAGAGGAGGAATTTAGAGAATCCCTTTCACAGATGTGTCCTACAAAGGCCCATGGGCCAGATGGGTTACAAGCCAACTTTTTTCTGAGACATTGGGAGGTGGTGGGACCTCAAGTCACAGAGACATGCCTACATGTGCTTAATAAGGGAGGGAACATTGGCCCTCTAAACCATACCTTTATTGCCTTGATACCAAAGATTACAAAGCCAGAAAGAGTATCCGATTTTAGGCCTATCAGCTTATGCAACGTCATTTACCGTCTGATCACAAAAACTATTACCAACAGACTAAAAGTATTTCTTCACCAAATCATCTCACCCACGCAAAGTGCTTTTATTCCCGGGAGACTTATTATGGACAATATCATCATAGGCTATGAATGTTTGCACAAGATTCGAAAAACCAAAGGGAAAAATGGTCTGGTTGCGCTCAAGCTAGACGTGAGCAAGGCTTATGATAGAATTGAGTGGTGTTTTCTGGAAGCGGCTATGCTAAAACTGGGGTTTAACAGAGATTGGGTGAAGTTGATAATGAGGTGTATTTCAACCGCTTCATTCTCAGTTTTGATCAATGGGACAGCTAGGGGGTTGATAATTCCGCAGATGGGGCTTATACAATGATGCCCTTTATCACCCTACCTCTTTATCCTATGTGCCGAGGTTTTTTCACATACCATTTTAAGAGCCGAGGATCAAGGATTATTTCGAGGGTTGTGATTCAACAGGGAGCTTTCTATTTCCTATTTACTATTTGCAGATGATAGCCTAATTTTTTCCCGCGCTAAGGTCTCCGATTGCCAAACTCTGAAAACCATTTTTGACATATACTCTGTAGCTTCAGGGCAGATTTTTAATTTTGATAAGAGCTCAATGTTCTTCAGTGATAAGACTAGGCCAGAACAACGAGAGGCTATTAAAGGAATCTTTGGATTAAGAGTGGTGTCTAGATATGAGAAATATATGGGATTGCATGCGATGATTGGTAGAAATAAGTCGAGCTTCTTTAATGAGATAAGACTCAAAGTCATAGGCAGGGTCACTAGTTGGCAATCCAAGTTTTTTTCGAGTGGGGGCAATGAAGTTCTCATTAAAGTAGTGGCCCAAGCAATACCAGCGTATACTATGAGTGTCTTTAAGTTACCTTAATGTGTTTGTGATGATATTCAGAGGGAGATTGCGAGGTTTTGGTGGGGGTCAAATAAACACAAGAAGAACATACACTGGGTTAAATGGGAAAAATTGTGTTTTGCGAAAGTCCGAGGAGGGTTGGAGTTCAGAGATCTTTCATCTTTTAATCAAGCTTTGGTGGCTAAACAAGGTTGGAGAGTGATTCAGGAGCCAAATTCCTTAATGGCCCGAGTTCTAGAGGCAATGTACTTTCCAAAATTAGATTTCCAAAGAGCAAGTTTGGGCTCTAATACATCCTTTGTTTGACGGAGTTTGTTGTGGGGAAAAAAGCTTCTTGAGAAAGGGTTACGATGAAGAATAGGAAATGGAAAGAATGTGAAGATTTTTGAAGACAAATGGATTCCAAGGCCAAGCCTATTCAAACCAATTTTGCCCTCAACAATCCAGGCTGAGGCCACTGTGGCCGAGCTGCTGACAGAACAACACTGGAATAAAGATGTTATTCGAGGGAATTTTCACCGAATAGATGCTGAGGAGATTTTAAGGATTCTGTTACCTGGTGAACCAAGAGAAGACCACAAGCTCTGGCATTTTGATAAAAAAAAGGACAGTATTCGGTGAAGAGTGGGTATCAGTTGGCATGGAATGACAAGTTTGCCTTGGAACCAGGCAGCTCGAAGAGAAGAGGGGAGCATTGGAAGCTTATTTGGGCCACTGCGCTTCCTGTAAAGGTGAAGATTTTTATTTGGAGAGCAGTGGTTAATATGCTTCCCACAGTAGAAAATCTTTGGAATAAAAGAATTTCAGAAGACCCTCATTGTTCTCGGTGTGGTGCTTATTGTGAATCATATTTTCATGCTTTTGTTTGGGTGTAAGGAAGCTAGAAAAGTTTGGAGGTTATTCCCTGCTATTTCGGTGATCAATATTGATGGCACAACAAGCTTGCTGGACATGATGACAGAGCTGGTACGATCAGAAGGTGAGGCAAGACTAGAATTGTTTAAAGCTATTTGTTGGGTGATTTAGAAGGTTCGAAATCAGAATATTTTTGAAGGTATTAGTGAAGACCCCATTAGATCTTTTGCAAAAGTTGAAGCAATGGTGGAATCGTGTAAGGTTTTGTCGATATCAGAGTTGAAGTTGCCAAACAAGAGGCTTTTTCCTGAAGACCGAATATGGAAGCCTCCTCTGGAGGGATGGATTAAAATGAATACTGATATGGCAGTAGATTTTTGTACCTGTAAGGCTGGTCTGGGGGTGGTGTTTAGAGATTCAAAGGGAGATGTGGTGGGGGCTGCTGTTAAAAATATTACTTTCAACAGGGACGTACAAGTTGCAGAAGCTGAAGCTGTTAAGTTTGGCCTCCAAGCTGTGAAAGATCTAAAGTTGTGTCATTTGGTGGTGGAAACTGATTGTAGTCAGGTTGTGGATTTGACATATAACAGGAAGGGCACTTTGACAGAAACGTGGTGGATTATTGAAGATATTTTAAGAAAGTTAGATAATTTAGATAGACATTTTGTTTGCTATGCTTCTCATTTTTTGCAATGTTATGGCTCACGCTCTTGCGAAATTGACAACTAGCATTTATTACCCTATTTGGAAAGACAACTTTCCTTCAAACATTAAGTGTATTTTCACTTTGCTTAAGTAATGATATTTCTCTTTATGTCAAAAAAAGGATATGTTTTGGAAAATTAAAACTTTGTATTAATTTTTCCAAAGATTGAAGTGGACTCATGGAGTCAGGGGTAGGCATGACAAGGAGACCCGGATCCGGTCTGGATCCGCATAGACCCGGACGATCCAGGTCTGGATAGACCCGAGTATGGGATTAAAAAATCCGGACCCGAGTCTTAAAAATTCGGATCCAGGCGAATCTAGATCCAGATCCGAGATCACATGAGTCCGGTCCGGATTGACCCAGGTCCGGAAAAAAAATAAAAAATAAATATAATAAATTAAAAAATAATGAAAAATATAAAAAAGTATGCATATATATATATATATATATATATATATATATATATATATATATATATTATATATATATATAATATAATATAATAGAATATAATTAAAAAATATAAAGAATTGAAATAAAACTAATAAAATTTACAAAATCCAAATATAAATAAAAAATAATACAATTAAAAATTAAAAAAATAATAAATCGGGTATCCGGAACCGGACATGGTAGACTCGGGTCCGGACTCGTATCTATTTACCCGAGTCCGGAACCGGACCTAGGCTAATAAAAATACTTCCAGATTCGAACCTGAGTCCGGAACCAGATTTTGCCATCCATAGTCATGGAAAAAGGACACTTATGTCATAATTAACTAATATCTATAATCTATAATAAAATAAAGGGAAAACACATTTAGATTTTATTTATTTATTTTAGTTTTGCCACTTTATCTACCTGAAAATTTTCTAATATTCGAAAAAATACTCAATTTTGAGAAAATATCATTTATGAATCTAAAGTTATAAAAAATGGTTAATTACCCTCCAAAATTTTAGAAGTTTTATCATCTATTAATCAAAAATTTAATGGATGTTCGAAAAATACCCAATTTTTAAAAAAATTTAGATGATAAATGTTTCTTTTTAAACTTTAGATATATATATATATATATATATATATATATATATATATATATATATATATATATATATATATATATATATTCCATTTTCTCAAAACGAGATTTTTTTTTTGAATATCATATAATTTTCAAGTGGAGATATGACAATTTCCTTTTTAAACTACTTACTATATCTGCAAGTCTAAATGGAAATGTAATCGAGAAAAATGCAGTTTTGGATTATTTGATTATTGTAACTTCACTACTAGTAGTTTTAGTAATAGTTATGTAGAAACAATATGCAAAAGTACATCACGAATTAAATGGGAAATTTGGATTGAGTTTCGAATTAAGTCACCTTTTAAAGACGTTTCGCGACTCTGTCTAAAATTTGTGATAGTAGTATGTCAACCTTACCATCCTCAGAATAAAACAAGCTCAAAAAGCATTTTGTCTCAATCTATTCTGCATAAAATTAATCGGTATGTTTATGCCTAAAAAATTTTGCTCGAAAACTCAAGAACAAATAAGAACTGGAGAGGAAAAAAATATTATGCCTCTTGGCCTATCTATTGCTAATGAGAAACCTCTTTATTTATTATTTATTTATTTTAATTTTTCCATTCTATCTACCTGAAAATTATCTAATATTCGAAAAAATACTCAGTTTTGAGAAAAATCATCTATGCATCAAAGTTATTAAAAATGGTTAATTACCACCCAAATTTTAGAACTTATATCATCTATCCATCATAAATTTAATGGATGTTAGAAAAAATACCCAGTTTTTTAAGAACTTTAGGTGATAAATATTCTTTTTAAGAACTTTAGGTGTCCATATGTCATTTTCTCAAAACGGGGTGTTTTTTTGAATATCAAATAATCACTACAATAAAATATGAAATTACTGATCGAAATTACTGACCGAAAATATTCGATCGGTAAATCTTGATATTTACCGACTGTATTCCAATCAAAAAAGATAAAAATAATTTTCGACAAATTACTGACTGAATATTAAGTAGGTAAATACCGCGCTAAACATTAATTTTGCACCATTTTATAGCGCCAACAAATACTGATTGATTATTCGGTCGGTAACTACTAATAAATAGAGACCGAATATAAACTGGTCACTAAAATAATATTAATTATAAAAAATAAAAAAAAATAAAAAATTTGATAGTTTACCGACTGAATTAAGTTTTAGTTAGTAACTTAAATACATAATCGACCGAATTATAGGTCGGTCGGGAAAAAAAATATATATATATCACAAACTACTACCACTGCTACTACCACCACTACTACTAGGGTTCAGGAAATGACTTTCAGATCTTGGGTTCGAATTCAGTGATTTTTTTGGTCAAAAAATTTATATAACTGACCCTACTTAATTTGAATTTTTTTATTGTTTAGTTTGATAAAGTGATTTTCTATCAAAAGTGATTCTCCAAAATCTGCTTCTTATGCTATATGCATGTAAAACTTAATTCAGAATTACTTATTAGTTTCTCGGAAATTTGACGTTATGATTTTTTGCCCCTTTTCATTTTGAAAATTTGATCTTATTTAACGTTTGCGTATCATAAAAAAAATATGTTTGATATAATTATGATTATTAGAAAAGTTATAGTATAAAAAATTATACTATAGTTATATTTAATGTCAGGTTGTGGATTTGACCTATAACAGGAAGGGCACTTTGACAGAAACATGATGGATTATTGAAGATATTTTAAGAAAGTTAGATAATTTAGATAGACATTTTGTTTGCTATGCTTCTCGTTTTTGCAATGTTATTACTCACGCTCTTACGAAATTGACAACTAGCATTTATTACCCTATTTGGAAAGACAACTTTCCTTCAAACATTAAGTGTATTTTCACTTTGCTTAAGTAATGGTATTTCTCTTTATGTCAAAAAAAGGATATGTTTTGGAAAATTAAAACTTTGTATTAATTTTTCCAAAGATTGAAGTGGACTCATGGAGTCATGGGTAGGCATGACAAGGAGATCCGGATCCGGTCTGGATCCGCATAGACCCGGAGGATCCGGGTCCGGATAGACCCGGGTATGGGATTAAAAAATCCGGACCCGAGTCTTAAAAATTCGGATCCAGGCGAATCTAGATCCAGATCCGAGATCGCATGAGTCCGGTCCGGATAGACCCAGGTCCGGAAAAATAATAAAAAATAAATATAATAAATTAAAAAATAATGAAAAATATAAAAAATTATGCATATATATATATATATATATTATATATATATATATATATAATATAATATAATAGAATATAATTAAAAAATATAAAGAATTGAAATAAAACTAATAAAATTACAAAATCCAAATATAAATATAAAATAATACAATTAAAAATTAAAAAAATAATAAATCGGGTATCCGGAACCGGACATGGTAGACTCGGGTCCGGACTCGTGTCTATTACCCGGGTCCGGAACCGGACCTAGGCTAATAAAAATACTTCCAGATTCGAACCTGAGTCCGGAACCAGATTTTGCCATCCTAGTCATGGGAAAAAGGACACTTATGTCATAATTAACTAATATCTATAATCTATAATAAAATAAAGGGAAAACACATTTAGATTTTATTTATTTATTTTAGTTTTGCCACTTTATCTACCTGAATATTATCTAATATTCGAAAAAATACTCAATTTTGAGAAAATATCATCTATGAATCTAAAGTTATAAAAAATGGTTAATTACCATCCAAAATTTTAGAAGTTTTATCATCTATTAATCAAAAATTTAATGGATGTTCGAAAAATACCCAATTTTTAAAAAAATTTAGATGATAAATGTTTCTTTTTAAAATTTAGATATATACTAGTTTTTGCCCGTGCCTACGGCACGATATTACAGTATTTGGCCCGTGCCTACGGCATGGTGTTACAGAATTAAATGATTTTATTTTTTAATTAAATGATGCCCGTGCCTACGGCACGGTGTTACAATATTTTGGCCCGTGCCTACGGCACGGTGTTACAGAATTAAATAATTTTATTTTAACTTTCTAATTTTTAATTTGAAAATTTTGACCCTTTCCATCAATCAATTCACTCTATTTCCTCCAATTACCAATGAAATGATCTGGGCTGTCAATTAAGCCACATAAAGAGAGCCGTTGGATGCACTCTCTCTTTCCTCCAACACCATTCTCCTTTATTATTATTATATTATTATTATTATTATATATATATATATATATATATATATATATATATATATATATATATATATATATATATATTCCATTTTCTCAAAACGAGATTTTATTTTTTTTTTGAATATTGTGAGCTCCATTTTTATTGGCATGTGTCCGTGACAAAACAGTTCAATTGAGTTGTAATATGTCATGAAGATCTTTGTACAATTGGACTGGTTTTTGGCTGCTGTGCATCAGACATGCGTTCGTGGTAGTGTTCGAACGATTGGCGTTAGTGCTGAGTTCGTGAATGGGTTCGAACATGTGGCGTTAGTGACGCGTTAGTCTTCGGGTTCGAACGAGAATTCCAGAGAGCAAATGTTCGAGTCTCGTTCTTGTTGGGTTCGAACGGGATCATTCCAGAGAGCATCCGTTCGTTGTGCGTTCGATTGGCGTTCGAACGAGTCTTCACAAAAAGGGCGCGTTCGAGTAGCGTTCAAGTAAGCGTTCGAACGCGACTGCGATCTGAACGCGATTTTGGCCTGCAAAACCCTAGGTTTTCACCATACCTATAAATATAACACTTAGCCGCCATTCCCCATTGGTTGAAAGAGCTGAAACACTTTTCCCTTGAGCCAAATCTCTCAAAGCTTTCAACTCTCATTGATTCCACCTTGAAGACTCTTTTCATCTTCCTGTCTTCTTTGTTAAAGGTGTGAATCCTTATTTGATAAACCTTCAACACACTAAAACCCCAAATTCCCTAAGCCTTTAGAGTTCTTTAGGAGGAAGTTTGGTAGTCGGAGTTCCGGCGTCATTGGTGATATAATCTACTCAGAGACTTCAGAGGTTCTGAAGAAAACCGTGGGTCGCGGGCTTGAGGAGTTCCTTGAGTTCTTGCAGTATTGAGGTACTTGAGTCGGTGGAGTTGCCACCATAGGTCTTGACCATCGCTGTAAGTTTTTCTCTATATAGTGGATTCGGGTGGTAGCCTATACCCGGAGTGGTTTTTTACTCGGAAGAGTTTTCCACTTCGTCACCAAAATTATTGTGTTGATTTTGTGAGGTTTGATTTAATTTGCTGCTTTAATTTATTATTATTATTTTTATGTTTGCAGCATATTTTAATTGTTGGATATTGTGGTTGCCTGTTTTTCATCCATAGTCGCAGTAACAGGACTTGTCCTGCTTATTGCTTGTTATTCCGCATAGGGTCAGAACGTTTGTGTAAAATCGAATTTTCAATTGGTATCAGAGCCTGAACTCGATCCTTGACCCATTAACTATGGAAAGAAGCCAACCTTTAAATTGTCCCCTATTCCTTGATGATGATACCATCACGAATAGTGATTTGGCCTTGTTTGAAAATAAGTTTAGGAAATTCCTTAAACTTAAGAAGAGTGGCCATAACAGTAATAGGAATAGGAAGAATATGCCAAGAGAGAGTAGGCATAGCAGGAGTGAGTCTAGAGAGGACATGGGTAGTAGACCCCGTGGTTTCCAGTGCCATGAATGTGAAGGATATGTGCACATTAGATCCGAGTGTCCCACATATCTCAAGGCTAAAGGCAAGAAAGCCATGGCAGCATCCCTTAGTGATTCTGAAGGTGATGATTCTCTTAAAGGCAATTATATGGCATTTCCTGCTAGTGTGACCTGTGAGAGGAACAAGTATGTTAGAGATTCTGGTTCAGAATCCTCTCACAGTGAGTCAGTTGATGAGGATAGTCTTCAGGTAGCTTATGCTAAACTTTTTAAAGAGAGTTTAGCTATTAAGAAGACTAATATAGAGGTCAATAAAAGGCTGAAAGTTGTAGAGCTAGAAAAGAATGAATCTCAAGCTAAATTTGAGCAAAGCCTTTTGATGGTTGATGACCTAGAGGAGAGGAACAGAGGCCTAGCTAATCGAGTCCAAATATTAGAGACCGAACTTGAAGATGCTAGAATCCAATTGTCCGCATTTTCTAGTGGAGATAAAAAGGTAGACCGTATGTTAGGTATTATTTCTGAACCTAACTTGAATAAGGCTTCTTCTTCCAAAGCTGTGCCTGTAGCAGCTAAACGTGACTTAGGTAAGAAACTTGTTGTGTGTAGTCATGTTCCTCCTCGTGTTGTTCCTTGTCCTGTAACCCAACCTCGATCTAGAGGTGTTGTGGGTAAACCTCGCTCTCATCCGAGGTTTGTGCCTGTTTGCCATCACTGTGGCAAGGCAGGACATATTAGGCCTAAGTGCTACATGTTGCACAAACATAAGAGAAGGCCTAAGAGTGTGTCTCATAGATTTGATTCGTTAAATCTAATGTCTCAAGTTTCTGCACTAACTAAACAAGCTAAATTCCTTAGTGAGAAACTTGCTTTGTTGACTGGGAATTCTCGTGAGAAAGAGATTCCTAGAAAGGTTTGGGTGAAGAAGCAAGATGAATTCCCATCTTCTTCTGCGTGTCCTGATGGACATGATGAGAGTGCACTTCGGTGTAACTCTGCTTAAAAGATACATTTTTTATTTTCCAATTGCATGTGTGTGCGTGTGTTTTATGTTTTTGCACCCTTATTTTATTTTCACAGCATATGGGTGTGTGTGTCTTGTTTTTGTTATATGTCCCTTGGTATATAGGATGGAAACCCGGACATAAATTTCATAGCCGATTCCGAATGGACGGTCGTATGATCTGTACTCGGGATACAACTCCACGTACCATTGGATGTTTACAAGCCTGTTTGTGTCTTTATTTTTATTTGTTAAAATCTGATAAATTAAAAAAATAATAATAAATGAAAAAGACAAAAATTTGTTTTCGGCTTGTTAGAGCATGAAAAGCTTATGCATGTGATCCTGGTATGTAGGATATATGATTATGCATGTATGATATGCTTTTTTTTTCTTGATGCTCTATATACATGTGTGTGTGTGATAAAAACCTTTGGTATATCTTGTGCTTGCACTTTCACATACACATTTTTATTTTATCAAGGCTTGGTCGCATGTATGAGTTTTTGGAATAGCAATCTAATTTCTATCATATCTTGTTTGCTAAATAGTGTGACCTTTGACTAGTTGACCTTGCTATCCCCCTTTGCAAAAGTTTTTTTTTAAAAAAAAAAATGAGACTCAAGTGCAAAAGAGCCAAAATGGCCAAATTCAAAAGATAAGGGCAAAAACCCTTCACTCGAAAGAGTTATTAAATATGAGCTCATGATATTTGTGAGGTAAATAATATAGCATGCAACCAATGTTGCTTATTTTCAGGTCCTAGTGGTGCTGGGTTTGAACACATATTTTGTGGACTTGGTTTATTTAGAGATGGATTTCTTTGGCTGTGTCCAGCTCATAAAATAAGATTTTAAGCCTTGATTCGTTATGCACTTTATTTTTCCACGCAAGTGCTTTATATGCTTTGGTGTTTATGTCATATGCATCAGTGTTGTATTTAGCCTCTTTTAAAATGATGCATACTGTTTCATGTCATAAACAGCTGAATACTGACTGGGTATCATTGTGTCAGCTTTAAATGCTGTTTCAGTCAGTTTTTGACAGGATTTTTATTTATCTCAGTATGTGCATGTGTGTGCTTCATGTTATTGCGTACCAATTTTTTCTTCATTCTTGTGCACTTTTCTGAGTTTTTGTTTGCTTCCCGTGTGTTATTTTGCTAACTCTATGTGCCTGTTAGTGAGGGGGAGTAATTCCTGTTTGGTTATGCTCTTGCATGTGTTTTCTCCTGTTCTCCTGTTATTTTTCCTATTTCTTTTACCCTTTGTCATTTCGTGACAAAAAGGGGGAGAGTACTATATTAAGGGGGAGAGACTTAATATATAGGAGAGGGCCGTAGAATATCCTTTATATTTCTCCATTTTAAGGGGAGTTAAGATTAAGGGGGAGAGGGATTTCTACTTGTTCATGCATGAGATTTTTTCCTGCTTTATGTTTTACTTGATTATCCCAATGCTTTTCACGATATGTTGTTGTTTGTGGATGTTTCAGGTAGCAGGTATGTAGCTGCGGTGGCATTATTTTCAAGACTACTTTGTTAGGTGTTAGATCGAGTCCATTTGTAATAAGTCACTGTTTTGATGGTTGACAGTTGACTATTTACTTTTTGGGTCTATTACCGTAGTCTTTGTAATAGGTAGTGTTTTGTCACGGAATGCCAAAGGGGGAGATTGTGAGCTCCATTTTTATTGGCATGTGTCCGTGACAAAACAAGTTCAATTGAGTTGTAATATGTCATGAAGATCTTTGTACAATTGGACTGGTTTTTGGCTGCTGTGCATCAGACATGCGTTCGTTGTAGTGTTCGAACGATTGGCGTTAGTGCTGAGTTCGTGAATGGGTTCGAACATGTGGCGTTAGTGACGCGTTAGTCTTCGAGTTCGAACGAGAATTCCAGAGAGCAAATGTTCGAGTCTCGTTCTTGTTGGGTTCGAACGGGATCATTCCAGAGAGCATCCGTTCGTTGTGCGTTCGATTGGCGTTCGAACGAGTCTTCACAAAAAAGGCACGTTCGAGTAGCGTTCAAGTAAGTGTTCGAACGCGACTGCGATCTGAACGCGATTTTGGCCTGCAAAACCCTAGGTTTTTACCCTACCTATAAATATAACACTTAGCCGCCATTCCCCATTGGTTGAAAGAGCTGAAACACTTTTCCCTTGAGCCAAATCTCTCAAAGCTTTCAACTCTCATTGATTCCACCTTGAAGACTCTTTTCATCTTCCTGTCTTCTTTGTTAAAGGTGTGAATCCTTATTTGATAAACCTTCAACACAACTTAACCCAAATTCCCTAAGCCTTTAGAGTTCTTTAGGAGGAAGTTTGGTAGTCGGAGTTCCGGCGTCATTGGTGATATAATCTACTCAGAGACTTCAGAGGTTCTGAAGAAAACCGTGGGTCGCGGGCTTGAGGAGTTCCTTGAGTTCTTGCAGTATTGAGGTACTTGAGTCGGTGGAGTTGCCACCATATGTCTTGACCATCGCTGTAAGTTTTTCTCTATATAGTGGATTCGGGTGGTAGCCTATACCCGGAGTGGTTTTTTACTCGGAAGAGTTTTCCACTTCGTCACCAAAACTATTGTGTTGATTTTGTGTGGTTTGATTCAATTTGCTGCTTTAATTTATTATTATTATTTTTATATTTGCAGCATATTTTAATTGTTGGATATTGTGGTTGCCTGTTTTTCATCCATAGTCGCAGTAACAGGACTTGTCCTGCTTATTGTTTGTTATTCCGCATAGGGTCAGAACCTTTGTGTAAAATCGAATTTTCAATTGGTATCAGAGCCTGAACTCGATCCTTGACCCATTAACTATGGAAAGAAGCCAACCTTTAAATTGTCCCCTATTCCTTGATGATGATACCATCACGAATAGTGATTTGGCCTTGTTTGAAAATAAGTTTAGGAAATTCCTTAAACTTAAGAAGAGTGGCCATAACAGTAATAGGAATAGGAAGAATATGCCAAGAGAGAGTAGGCATAGCAGGAGTGAGTCTAGAGAGGACATGGGTAGTAGACCCCGTGGTTTCCAGTGCCATGAATGTGAAGGATATGTGCACATTAGATCCGAGTGTCCCACATATCTCAGGGCTAAAGGCAAGAAAGCCATGGCAGCATCCCTTAGTGATTCTGAAGGTGATGATTCTCTTAAAGGCAATTATATGGCATTTCCTGCTAGTGTGACCTGTGAGAGGAACAAGTATGTTAGAGATTCTGGTTCAGAATCCTCTCACAGTGAGTCAGTTGATGAGGATAGTCTTCAGGTAGCTTATGCTAAACTTTTTAAAGAGAGTTTAGCTATTAAGAAGACTAATATAGAGGTCAATAAAAGGCTGAAAGTTGTAGAGCTAGAAAAGAATGAATCTCAAGCTAAATTTGAGCAAAGCCTTTTGATGGTTGATGACCTAGAGGAGAGGAACAGAGGCCTAGCTAATCGAGTCCAAATATTAGAGACCGAACTTGAAGATGCTAGAATCCAATTGTCCGCATTTTCTAGTGGAGATAAAAAGGTAGACCGTATGTTAGGTATTATTTCTGAACCTAACTTGAATAAGGCTTCTTCTTCCAAAGTGTGTGCCTGTAGCAGCTAAACGTGACTTAGGTAAGAAACTTGTTGTGTGTAGTCATGTTCCTCCTCGTGTTGTTCTTGTCCTGTAACCCAACCTCGATCTAGAGGTGTTGTGGGTAAACCTCGCTCTCATCCGAGGTTTGTGCCTGTTTGCCATCACTGTGGCAAGGCAGGACATATTAGGCCTAAGTGCTACATGTTGCACAAACATAAGAGAAGGCCTAAGAGTGTGTCTCATAGATTTGATTCGTTAAATCTAATGTCTCAAGTTTCTGCACTAACTAAACAAGCTAAATTCCTTAGTGAGAAACTTGCTTTGTTGACTGGGAATTCTCGTGAGAAAGAGATTCCTAGAAAGGTTTGGGTGAAGAAGCAAGATGAATTCCCATCTTCTTCTGCGTGTCCTGATGGACATGATGAGAGTGCACTTCGGTGTAACTCTGCTTAAAAGATACATTTTTTATTTTCCAATTGCATGTGTGTGCGTGTGTTTTATGTTTTTGCACCCTTATTTTATTTTCACAGCATATGGGTGTGTGTGTCTTGTTTTTGTTATATGTCCCTTGGTATATAGGATGGAAACCCGGACATAAATTTCATAGCCGATTCCGAATGGACGGTCGTATGATCTGTACTCGGGATACAACTCCACGTACCATTGGATGTTTACAAGCCTGTTTGTGTCTTTATTTTTATTTGTTAAAATCTGATAAATTAAAAAAATAATAATAAATGAAAAGGACAAAAATTTGTTTTCGGCTTGTTAGAGCATGAAAAGCTTATGCATGTGATCCTGGTATGTAGGATATATGATTATGCATGTATGATATGCTTTTATTTTTCTTGATGCTCTATATACATGTGTGTGTGTGATAAAAACCTTTGGTATATCTTGTGCTTGCACTTTCACATACACATTTTTATTTTATCAAGGCTTGGTCGCATGTATGAGTTTTTGGAATAGCAATCTAATTTCTATCATATCTTGTTTGCTAAATAGTGTGACCTTTGACTAGTTGACCTTGCTATCCCCTTTTGCAAAAGTTTTTTTTTAAAAAAAAAATGAGACTCAAGTGCAAAAGAGCCAAAATGGCCAAATTCAAAAGATAAGGGCAAAAACCCTTCACTCGAAAGAGTTATTAAATATGAGCTCATGATATTTGTGAGGTAAATAATATAGCATGCAACCAATGTTGCTTATTTTCAGGTCCTAGTGGTGCTGGGTTTGAACACATATTTTGTGGACTTGGTTTATTTAGAGATGGATTTCTTTGGCTGTGTCCAGCTCATAAAATAAGATTTTAAGCCTTGATTCGTTATGCACTTTATTTTTCCACGCAAGTGCTTTATATGCTTTGGTGTTTATGTCATATGCATCAGTGTTGTATTTAGCCTCTTTTAAAATGATGCATACTGTTTCATGTCATAAACAGCTGAATACTGACTGGGTATCATTGTGTCAGCTTTAAATGCTGTTTCAGTCAGTTTTTGACAGGATTTTTATTTCTCAGTATGTGCATGTGTGTGCTTCATGTTATTGCGTACCAATTTTTTCTTCATTCTTGTGCACTTTTCTGAGTTTTTGTTTGCTTCCCGTGTGTTATTTTGCTAACTCTATGTGCCTGTTAGTGAGGGGGAGTAATTCCTGTTTGGTTATGCTCTTGCATGTGTTTTCTCCTGTTCTCCTCTTGTATTTTTCCTATTTCTTTTACCCTTTGTCATTTCGTGACAAAAAGGGGGAGAGTACTATATTAAGGGGGAGAGACTTAATATATAGGAGAGGGCCGTAGAATATCCTTTATATTTCTCCATTTTAAGGGGAGTTAAGATTAAGGGGGAGAGGGATTTCTACTTGTTCATGCATGATTTTTTTCCTGCTTTATGTTTTACTTGATTATCCCAATGCTTTTCACGGTATGTTGTTGTTTGTGGATGTTTCAGGTAGCAGGTATGTAGCTGCGGTGGCATTATTTTCAAGACTACTTTGTTAGGTGTTAGATCGAGTCCATTTGTAATAAATCACTGTTTTGATGGTTGACAGTTGACTATTTACTTTTTGGGTCTATTACCGTAGTCTTTGTAATAGGTAGTGTTTTGTCACGGAATGCCAAGGGGGAGATTGTGAGCTCCATTTTTATTGGCATGTGTCCGTGACAAAACAAGTTCAATTGAGTTGTAATATGTCATGAAGATCTTTGTACAATTGGACTGGTTTTTGGCTGCTGTGCATCAGACATGCGTTCGTTGTAGTGTTCGAACGATTGCGTTAGTGCTGAGTTCGTGAATGGGTTTGAACATGTGGCGTTAGTGACGCGTTAGTCTTCGGGTTCGAACGAGAATTCCAGAGAGCAAATGTTCGAGTCTCGTTCTTGTTGGGTTCGAACGGGATCATTCCAGAGAGCATCCGTTCGTTATGCGTTCGATTGGCGTTCGAACGAGTCTTCACAAAAAAGGCGCGTTCGAGTAGCGTTCAAGTAAGCGTTCGAACGCTTACTTGCGATCTGAACGCGATTTTGGCCTGCAAAACCCTAGGTTTTTACCCTACCTATAAATATAACACTTAGCCGCCATTCCCCATTGGTTGAAAGAGCTGAAACACTTTTCCCTTGAGCCAAATCTCTCAAAGCTTTCAACTCTCATTGATTCCACCTTGAAGACTCTTTTCATCTTCCTGTCTTCTTTGTTAAAGGTGTGAATCCTTATTTGATAAACCTTCAACACAACTTAACCCAAATTCCCTAAGCCTTTAGAGTTCTTTAGGAGGAAGTTTGGTAGTCGGAGTTCCGGCGTCATTGGTGATATAATCTACTCAGAGACTTCAGAGGTTCTGAAGAAAACCGTGGGTCGCGGGCTTGAGGAGTTCCTTGAGTTCTTGCAGTATTGAGGTACTTGAGTCGGTGGAGTTGCCACCATAGGTCTTGACCATCGCTGTAAGTTTTTCTCTATATAGTGGATTCGGGTGGTAGCCTATACCCGGAGTGGTTTTTTACTCGGAAGAGTTTTCCACTTCGTCACCAAAATTATTGTGTTGATTTTGTGAGGTTTGATTTAATTTGCTGCTTTAATTTATTATTATTATTTTTATATTTGCAGCATATTTTAATTGTTGGATATTGTGGTTGCCTGTTTTTCATCCATAGTCGCAGTAACAGGACTTGTCCTGCTTATTGCTTGTTATTCCGCATAGGGTCAGAACGTTTGTGTAAAATTGAATTTTCAAATATCATATATAATTTTCAAGTGGAGATATGACAGTTTCCTTTTTAACTACTTGCTACATCTGCAAGTCTAAATGGAAATGTAATCGAGAAAAATGCAGTTTTTGGATTTTTTGGATTATTGTATTTTGTAACTTCACTACTAGTAGTTTTAGTAATAATTATGTAGAAACAATATGCAAAAGTACATCACGAATAAATGGGAAATTTGGATTGAGTTTCGAATTAAGTCACCTTTTTAGACGTTTCACGACTCTGTCTAAAATTTGTGCTAGTAGTATGTCAATCTTACCATCCTCAGAATAAAACAAGCTCAGAAAGCATTTTGTCTCAATCTATTCTGCATAAAATCAATCGGTATGTTTATGCCTAAAAATTTTTGCTCGAAGACTCAAGAACAAATAAGAACTGGAGAGGAAAAAAATATTATGCCTCTTGGCCTATCTATTGCTAATGAGAAACCTCTTTATTTATTATTTATTTATTTTAATTTTTCCATTATATCTACCTGAAAATTATCTAATGTTCGAAAAAATACTCAGTTTTGAGAAAATATCATCTATGCATCAAAGTTATTAAAAATGGTTAATTACCACCCAAATTTTAGAAGTTATATCATCTATCCGTCAGAAATTTACTGGATGTTAGAAAAAATACCCAGTTTTTTTATGAACTTTAGGTGATAAATATTTCTTTTTAAGAACTTTAGGTGTCCATATGTCATTTTCTCAAAACGGGGTGTTTTTTTGAATATCAAATAATCACTACAAAACAATAAAATATGAATACTGATCGAAATTACCGACCGAAAATATTCTATTGGTAAATCTTGATATTTACCGACTGAATTCCAATAAAAAAAGATAAAAATAATTTTCGACAAATTACTGACTGAATATTCAATAGGTAAATATCGCGCTAAACATTAATTTGGCTCCATTTTATAGTGCCAACAAATACTGATTGATTATTCGTCGTAACTACTAATAAATATAGACCGAATATAAACTGGTCACTAAAATAATATTAATTATAAAAAATAAAAAAAATAAAAAATTAGATAGTTTACCGACTGAATTAAGTTTTAGTTAGTAACTTAAATATGTAATCGACCGAATTATAGGTCGGTCGGGAAAAAAAAAAATATATATATATATCACAACTACTACTACTGCTACTACCACCACTACTATTAGGGTTCAGGAAATGACTTTCAGATCTTGGGTTCGAATCCAGAGATTGTGTTTCTTGTACGAGTCTGGGATAGTTGGTGGTTTTACATGCTTCGCTTAAGCCTGAAAATGGTGGTTGGAGGTGAGGTTTCTAACGATTCCAAAAAAAAAAGAAATAGCTGCGGGCCTTTTTCCATCGGTGATTGATCACATTGAAGTTAGTAGTATAAATGTCTTAGTCTGTTTGTAACATGCTATTGTATATATTTCAACTATACCTTTTAAGCTTATTGTTCCCAGTAGATTGTTTCTCCATGTAATATCTCATCTTGTAATACCATTATTATTTCATCATCAAAACCGAACAAACACACTCACCCACCCTAACTTACTAACTCCATAACATTCAACAAATATTTTCATTATCAACAAACTTTAGCTTTTGAGAGTTTTAAGTTGTATTCAAGAGGAGAGTGTGGAGTGTGTCATGAGCAAATTCCAGGGAGAATTGAGAGAAAATTCTAGGCAGTTTATAGAGAAAAATCGAAACCAGTTGAGAGAGAAAATCTAGAGAGAGAAAGTGGTCCAGAGAGAGAAAATGACTCGTTGACGTCCAATCTCCTTTTTCGACGAGTGACAATATTTGGAGAATGCCTTTGATGAGACGAATCCAACGGCATCGGTTCGCTGCCTAGAAGATGCCTTACGAGCCGCCACTCGCCAGCCACGCGCTGCTTTATTGCTGCTTCATGTGCCCCACTCACCACCGCGCGTCTACGAAACCTCCATGACCTGAATCTTTCCCTCATCGAGATACATAGTGTGGACCCTTCATTTCCCAGAATCGGACCTTCGGTTGTTAAGAAACGATCCAAAAAACGATCCAAAAAATGATAGTTATCGTCGTTTAACTGATCACCGGTAACTACCATGCTTCAGCCCTCATCATCACCTTCACTGTGATCGTTATGACGTATACTGACCAGCGGTTCCTTCGTTATGAGATTTGAAGGTCTTTGGAGTTTGGAAAATATTTGTTACCATTTTGGGGGTATAAATGTAAGAATTTGAAAGTTTTGGACTTAATTATATATTGACATGAATTATTAGGGTAAATCTATAAATTATGTTTTCAGAGATTAATAAGTAATATTTGAGAGTTTTTCAGACTATATGGACAACGTAGAAAAATTTTGGGATTAAAATGAAAATTTTGAAAGTTTAGAGGTAAAATCATAATTTTGGAAAAGTTGATGGACCTGTTGTGATATTTTATATCGCACCGCAAGTATACGGTGTCGTGTTTTAGTATAAATCAATGAAAGAGTGTCGAACCCACAGGAATTGTGTTAACTCACGCTAAATACTACAATTGAGAATCTTATATTTATTTAGAAAATAATTAATAACGATTTAATTAAATAAATACAATATAAAATAGTTATATAGGAGGAACCAATATGATAGAGACTCTGGAGTCTGATTTCACCTAACTATCCCTTATGTATTTATCATGTCAATTAACTTGTTCAGTTATATTGTTTATAAGTCAATAATCCTAAGTATTCACTCAATCTCCCGAGTATCAGTGAAAAGATCTTCAATTACAGACTTCGATATCCCTATACGAATCTAGTAATTAACAACTCATTAGGTCTTGTGATTCTATGTTAATGACTTCAAAGGAATTATATGTTCTCCCGAACTCTATAGAATCCTAGGTTATATTCTCTAGATCTATTCAACATCCCCTCTCCCGAATGATAGATTCTAAACATGCATCATCTTAATTTATGGCCAGCAATAAGAAGCATTAAATTCAAAAGAATATAATTCAAAAGAATATAAATAAATTGAAATATAAATTCATAATAAAATTGACAAAAATACAAAGGTTCAAGCATTGATTACATCATTCTCCAGAATAAATGAGTTAGTTCATGACTTAAAGATAAAAAATAATAAAAACATGTCATGAATCTAATGGAAATCATTAGCGTTCTAAGAAAGAAACAAGAAGATAAAACTTAAATTGAATATCTTCCTCTTCGGACGTCACCATCTTCGTCTCCTCTTGTTGCTCTTCAATCCATTTTCTTAGATCTCTCTAAAAATAAGTATTTTGTGTTTTGTGTTGTGTATTAGCCTCCCCATTTTCTTTGGACGAACTTATCTATTTATAATAAAGCCTTGAGGTCATTGAGCATGTAAAAACCCTAAAATTAGTGATTTTGGGTGTTCCGCAGCACCGCGGCGCCTGGACTTGGGCGCTGCGGTGCCAAAGCCACTGGACTTTTGTATGGGGACGTGCAGGTGTCGCGACGCCAAGAAGTTGGGCACTGCGACGCCAGTGATTCTTTTCACTGGTTCCTACGTCTTGCGTCATGCTCCTCCCACGTGCTTCTGATGCGTCCATATGGTCCTAAAAAACGTACAAATGCCTCAAGATCCATGTATTAATGCTTCCTACAAATAAAACATGAAAGAACTACAAAATACATTAAATGATACGGAAACTAACAAAATAGGAAGCTAAGAATGTAAGAATAAGTGGGTAAAACCACACTTTTCAAACACCCCTAAACTTAAGATTTTGCTAGTCCCGAGCAAAAGAAAAAAGAAAAACCAAATAAATAAAATAAATAATAAGAAACTAAGCCACTTTTGTAGGGATCACGATTGCATTTAGCGTATGCAAAGTGGACGAGTTATAGTCTCATGAGGGCTTACGGCGATGACACCCACAAACATCATTCACACAAAATCATAAAAAATATAAAACAAATAAAAAGCAAATAAAATACCTGATAGTTACGCATAAAATTATCCTCAAGGAATGTTTATCAATGAAATCAAAGAACCTTTAAAGTACGCAATTGCGACTCAAATCCAATTTCTTGAATAAACCATCTTAGCCAGACTCACATGTGTGTGTGTACAGGTTCATTCATAGCTCGACTTCTAAGTAAGCTAAGTCAATGATTTCATCTCAAAAATTGAGATCCGATTGGTCAAACTAACTTAGATATCTCAAATTTATTATGCATTTTCCTTTCTTTGCCCAGTATGGTATGATTTTATTTTCTTCTCTTTTTTTTTCAAACACACCTACATTTTAAGGTAGCAGTTATCCTCATGGTGGTCCTAACACTCGCCCATCGGTAGCTTCATACTTATCGGTTATAGGTGGTTTCTTTTTTCTTATCATACCATACATCATAATACTAGCATATTAAGATAAATATCTAAGCAAACAGTCATTCATCGGCAAACAATTTCTTCAATTAGTCACTTTGCCAACTACTTAGGTTCTTACTACTGCTAAAACCCTATTGTTAAGTGCTTACGAGTCTAACCTATATCACCTACTCAAGACATTAGATAAAAATCAATTGAGACTTATCGTTTCTAAAATTTCATTTAAAGCAAACAAATTCATCATTAGACTATGCTTTACTATTAAGGAATAAAAATAAATTTTTTTTAAAAAAAATTAACAGGAATTATCACTACATGCACACACCCTCAAACTTAAAATTTGCATTGTCCTCAATGTAAGATAAATATAGAGAAACAAGAATGAGGAACAATACTATCGTGCATGGAGTTGATCAGGCTACTGTTGTCAGAATTTGGTTACGCGGGCTTTGTGTGTCTCGTGCTACCTGTATAAATAGCATGCAAAACGAATAAATAAACAAATAGTACACAATAAAAATAAAAAATAAAAAATACTAATAAAATAAATGCAAGGTTTCCTTCCCGCTAGCGCTTAGTTTAACGTCTTCAGCCAGACACAACCACCTAAATGGTCATGGTGACTTCTTATTGGTATCCACTGGTTGTTGTGATATGAAAAGATAGCTTGGCAGGCTGTGGTAATTTATCCAAATACCCATTACTGTTGCTTAGTCATGGAGGACGTAATCTGCTCAATCTGTGTTTCTAACGAATTCATTGTTGCCCCGATAATTTCCATGTGTGTCTCAATATTGTTCAGCCTTGACTTATTCTTCTCAAAACTTGCTGAAGTATTAACAACAAATGTGCTCATGAACTCTTCTAAGGAAGATTTCTACTCAGCTCTTTGATAGTCAAAGCTCGATGAAGGTTAAAAGGTATTCTCTGTATTAGTATATGACAGGTTTGGATGATAACGGTTAGGCACATGATTGCCTCTATAGTTGTTGATGTTCTGATTGTTCACATACTGGACTTGCTCAAAGTTCGGGTCTCATTCCAATAACCGCATATTTGTATCCGCCACTGATTCAATAGATGCTTGTGCTCGTGGATTTGTGAGGGCTGTTGCTTGAGTAGATAAGGTGGAAATATGAGTTTTTAGTGCCACAATAGGGTTCACTTCATATATTCCAGCCACTTTGGTCACCGTAGTGTGTTCAATTGGCCATTGAAAATGGATAATGGCCATTTCTTCTAACAGATGTAGGCGTCCTCAGCTGATTTCTTGAATAGAGCTCCTCTAACAGCTGCATCAACCACACTCTTATTCGGACCATTCAGCCCATTATAGAACAACTAATTCTTGACCCAATATGTATAATCGTGTTGTGGGCATCTTCAGAGTAAATCCTTAAAGTGCTCCCATATTTTATACAGTCTCAGTTTCTAGCTGCTTAAATATGCTAATTTCTGCCCTCAGTTGAGCTGATTTAGCTGGTGGAAAGAATCTCTTAAGAATTTCGTGGCCATATCCTGGCATGTCATGATACTCCCAATCCCACGCTTTATCTCGTAAAGAGAATGAGAATAAGCGTAACCTGATAACTTCTTTACTCATGACATTCATCTTTATGGTATTTGCGATCTTTATGAACATCCTTAAGTGCATGTTGGGATCCTCTATAGCTGAACCCTAAACTGATTTCTTTGTACCATGTTGATCAATGTAGGTTTTAACTCAAAATTATTGGCATTGATTGGTTGAAGGGCAATCCCATAATAAGTATCATCTATGACTGACTTAAAGTGATCTCTGATTGCCACATGGCGTGGATTGTTCTCTCTCTGTTTTTAGCTGTAATTGCCTTTTTTCAATTTTCATTTCTTTCCTTAGTCTCCTCGTTATTCTTTCTACTTCAGGATCAAACAGGAGCAAATTGAGACTTGTGAATCTTCGTATTCACTGAAGCACTAAAAAATAAACAAAATCATAACAAAACAAAAAAAAATAAATAAAATAAAAAAAAATCTTACTTAAATCTAAGATTACTTGGTAATAATATTAATGTGAATTAACAAACAATCCCCGACAACGACGCCAAAAAACTTGTTGTGAAATTTTATATCATACCGCAAGTGTACAATGTCAAGTTTTAGTATAAATCAGTGAAAGAGTGTCGAATCCACATGGATTGTATTAACTCGCACTAAAGACTACAATTGATAATCCTAACTTTATATATAAAATAATTAATAAAGATTTAATTAAATAAATAAAATATAAAATAGTTATATATGTGGAACCAATACGATAGAGACTCTAGAGTCTGATTTCACCTAGCTATCCCTTATGTATTTATCATGTCAATTAACTTGTTCAGTTATATTATTTTAAGTCAAGAATCCCAAGTATTCACTCCCTCTCCCGAGTATCAATGAAAAGATCATCAATTACAAACTTCAATATCCCTATAAAAATTTAGTAATTAACAACTCATTAGGTATTGTGATTCTATGTTAATGACTTCAAAGGAATTATATAATCTCCCGAACTCTATAGAATCCTAGGTATATTATATAGACCTATTCAAAATCCCCTCTCCCGAGTGATAGATTCTAAACATGCATCATCTTAATTTGTGGCCAGCAAACAAGAAACATTAAATTCAAAAGAATATAAATAAACTGAAATATAACTTCATAACAAAATTGACAAACAATATAAAGATTCAAGCATCGATTACATCATTATCTAGAATTAAGGAGTTAATTCATGACTTAAAGATAAAAACAATAAAAACATTTCATGAATCAAATGGAAATCATTAGAGTTATAAGAAAGAAACAAGAAGATAAAACCCGAATTGAATCCTTTCCTCTTCGGACGTCACCGCTTTCGTCCCCTCTTGTCGCTCTTCAATCCTCATCCATAGAACTCTCTAAAAATATATATTTTTTATTTTGTGCTATGTATTAGCTCCCCATTTGCTTTGGATGAACTTATTTATTTATAATAAAGTCTTGGGGTCATTGAGCATGTAAAAACCTTAAAATTAGTGATTTTGGGCATTCCACAGCACCGCGGCTCCTAGACTTGGACGCTGCGGCTCCAAAGCCACTGGACATTTATATGGGGATGTGCAGGTACCGTAGCGCCAGTGATTCTTTTCGATGATTCCTGCGTCTTGCGTTCTGCTCCTCTCGCGTGCTTTCGATGCCTCCATATGGTCCTAAATGCCCTAAGATCCATATATCAATGCTTCTTACAAATAAAACATGAAAGAACTACAAAATTCATTAAATGATTTGGAAACTAAGAAAATAGTAAGCTAAGAATGCAGGAATAAGTGGGTATAAACCACACTTATCAGAACCTGATCATAATTTTATATTTTTCATATTCTTAACAGGGTTATAGACATATAAAAGACTTTTGCATGGATTGAGGTAAGTTGATGAGCGGAAAATATATCAATATTTACCGCATTTTTGACCTAATATTTTGTTTAGTTTCTCGAGTTTGATGAACTTTTTGATGTGTTTTTGTGTATTTTACAGATAAATAAAGTTTTGGGACTTAATGGAATCAACTCGAGGCTAAAACGATGAAAAAAGAAAAAAAGGGAAAATCACTGTTCACGCATCGCGACACACACACTTTTCTACGCCGCGAAGCGCCTCAATTATGCAGCCTGCTGACACACTTCATCACTGACATCATCACTGTATTTTTATTGCTCTCGCGTCGCGATGTGTATAACCTTCTGCGTCGTGACGTATCGAAGAAACGCGTACACGTGTCAATATCTCAATAAGCCGCGTACACCTGTCAACAATCAACGCGCAAGCCTCTGCGTCGTGACACGTAAGCCCGAATTTTGTTTATAAATTGAAGCTGATTTCATTTAGAAAATTCTTAATTTCCTTAGCTTTCTTGATAAGGAACTGAGGATTGTATCTTGTTTATATATATTTATAGTATTGTATTTTTATTTTTAATAGTAGTAATAATAGTTTGTTTGTTTTATCTTTCTTTTATGTTTTGTAGTTAATTTCAGTTGGGGGAAAGGTAACTTTTATTATGATAATTTAGATTAATCTCACTTATATTATAATATATAAATTATCTTAAAACCTAACTTAATTGGATACCGTCTTTATAGTCGGTTGGACTTAATTAAATTAATTTAAACCTGACTTAATTGGATACCGACTTATGGTCGGTTGGAATTAATTAAAATATGACTTGATCAGGATAGCGTCTATATAGTCGGTTGGTAATATAATGCAAATTTAGATATTTTAATAAGGGAGATTTCTAGATTTGAAATATCAAAGGTGGATCCCCTTTCCCCCGTATTTTATTTTAATCTATGGAAGTGATGAAACATAATATTCACGAGTTTAATAATTGATTTTCTAATATAATGGGTAATACGTTAGGCTTGTTTATTGAATCTTAAGTTTAATGCTTCTTGTTGCCTGATCACCGATAAGATTGATATGGTAAACTTAAAATGAACTTGACGAAGGGATCTTAGGTTTCAGCTTTAGATTCAATAACTCACGATCTCACTTTAGGGGAGATTTTCTTCCAGGATAGACATATACTTATCGGGCGTGGGTAGCCACAATTGGAACTTGATCTTAATAAATTCGGGTAACTTGGTTAACATAGACATATAGTTAATTGGGTTTCTTTGGGTGTTTGCATCTGACCATCGATATAGGCTTTTGCATATCTTCGTGTTCCAGGTTAACAACTAATTTTTTACACATGTATAATAGAATCAATTCATTATTATAACCCTAAATGTTTGTGTCTTTTATTATTGTATTTTCTTTTGTGTTTTTATTTATAATAAAGCCACATTCAACCAACTAATCAGCAATCATTCTCTTCTCACCCCAATTAGATACCTGTAAATAAATAGAATTAATAATTAATTACAACAGTAGAAATTAAGTCCTCATTGGATCGATATTTTATACAACTTGAGTGATATGTGCACTTGTGTTACGTGTGTGATTTTAACCGATCATAAGTACAACTCACGATGATTCCCTTAATATAATTGTTTATTGATTGATGTTTGCAGTGAAAGTATGTGTGTGTGTGTGTGTGTATAGATTTTGAAAGCATGAGAGATAGGAATTCATGATTAATGAGATTGATAGATTAGATGTGAAATGTGAAATGTGAAATGTGATTGTATTAAATGATGTGTGATGTTATGTTATGTTATCACGTTTTTGATAATAATTGTCGGAGATGAGATGAGCTAAGATGATATAAGAGATGAGATGATGTAAACAGAGAGAAATCATGAGAGGCTACGTGATGTTATGTAAAATTATTGGTGGAGCATGTTTCAGTTCCCATTTATATATTTATGCTGGATGACTTGGTGGGAAACCTTAGGAGCTGTGTATTACCTCCCATTTGTTTCAACCTACTATTATATCGGACCTGGATTAGCAACCATGTTTTATGGATATTTGTACGGTTGTGAGAATGATTGTTTGAGATGATATTATAGTATATGTTTTTCATATATTATTACATATATGTACTTACATATCTTTATTTTATTGGTGATGTCATGTTGAGAGTATGAGTGTTTTACTTACTGAGTTCTTTAAGCACACCATCTTTTTTCCCAAACATCTCAAGTAATTAGCAAGCACAACAGTAGCGGTACCATGATTTGATCCACGTGTCATAGTCACTTTTCGGTTGGTCAAGACATTTAAGACATTATTTTCATATTTTTTCAGACTTGTGTTGTAAACCATAATATTGGAGAATTATTAAGAGATTTGCTAAACTTGTAATTTTAGAAGTATTATTTGTGCATGTTTGTTTGATTTATATGGCATGTAGAATGATCGAACTAAAGAAGTCTGCGAACCTCTTTCTGGGGTTGAGCCCACTCTATGGAGACGGTCATGGCAAATTTGGTATCAAAGACTAAGGTTTTAGATTCTATAGACATATAACATTAGATGAGGGTATTAAAATATTAGTTTTATGTTTGTAGGAAAATGTCTGGATGTGGCCGTGTTACTGGTCCTCAGCGTGGGAGAGGGAGAGCTTGAAGATATGTGAGAGTGTCGGGTATTGGTATTGACAGACCTCACACTTAGACTGTAGATCCTGAACCAGATGTAGCTTCATTTGGTATTCCTTCGATTATTGAGGGTGATGGGGGTTCTAGACTAATACCTCCAGTAGTTTTGACCGCTACCCCAATTGATATTCCTATAACTGCACCTGACATGGTTTCTACGCTTGTACCTAATATGATCCATGTCGCTCATTCAGTTTCACCGACAGCCATACATCTAGAAGATATATTGAGGAAGTTTATTGAAAATGTTTCACATATAGTTTCCAAAGGCCAACGACTAATGTACCTTCGAGCAACAGTAGTAATACGAGCAAGATGTATCAGTTTCTTAATTTGAGGCCTCTTCTATTTCATGACATGGCTTATCCCATTGCTGTAAAGAAGTGGAAAGATGACATCATGCACATATTCAACATATTGGACTTGACCGAACAAGAGAAGGTTAAATTTACTACTTTTATGATGAGAGGTGAAGTTGAGACATGATGGAAGCACAATGAGACAATACTGATAGATAAGTTGAGATCACTAGATTATTAGAAAGTTGATGGACCTAGAAGACCTTAATATATTACATGAAATATGTTTGAGGAAGCCTTCAATGTGAAGTACTTTTCTTATGCCTATCGGAGTTAGCATCATTGTCTGTTCGAGCATATGGTACAAGGACCAACAAATATTGTGATGAAGTATGAGAGGAGGATGATTTTCTTATCTCGCTACTATCTAGAGTTAATAACTGATATCTGTTACTTCATATTCGATGACTTGTTTTATCAACTTTAGGGACCCTCGGTATTTTCAAAAATTGATCTTCGATCTGGATTTCATCAGATGAGGATCCGGGATACATATATTTCTAAGACTGCATTTTGAACGAGATATAAGCATTATGAGTTCTTAGTGATGCCATTCAGACTTACTGATACACCCACAACATTCATAGATTTGATGAATATAGTGTTCCAGTCGTATCTAGATGAGTTTGTCGTAGTGTTTATTAATGACATCCTTGTGTATTCACATTCTCGGGTTGATCATTAGCAATACCTTCGATTGGTGTTGGAGACTTTGAGAAGGGTGTTGAGTTTCTATTAAGTCCCAATGATCATTTTCAAGTCATGAAACACATGTGAATACGCAAAGGAGAATGGCGGAATCATACTCACAATGAACGGATTGGATGCTACGAAGAACAAAACTTTTTCATCCTTGTTGGTGAAGCTCAGGGCCAAGCATGTTCTTTGTCCTCCATCTTCATCTTCAAGCTCCAAGCTTTATCAATGGATTCCAAGCTCACAAGTAGGTTTCCCTATCACTTATATGCCTCTTTGTGTGCTAGCACTCTTGATTTTGCAACAAAATCATTACCCTAGGTTCACGGTTTTGGAGAGAAGAAAATGGCCTCCATCGCCAAATGAGGAAGAAAGAAAATAAGGCCCTTGGCCGAATGTGTAAGAGAGAAAGAAATGAGAGTTGCTTTTGTTTTGTATATCTAATACCAAATACAAAAGTCAAATAATCATTAAAAAAAATGATAAATGTCATTCAAGCTTTCAAAAAGCTTTTTCAAACCACTTCCATCAAGTCACATCACTCATGAATATTGAACTCAAAGTGAAAGACATCTATCACTTGATTGACAAATGATGTGACGCTAGATGTGACTTGCGGGTCCCACTTTGATTCTAAATGCGAATGGTTCCGTAAACACTCCCGGGCTTGAGTTCGTTAATTTCGAATTAACGAATTTTTTGTTACGTCGTAATTAAATCTAATTTAATTAAACAATCATGCCTAGAATAATTACTATTCAAGTCGCTAACGAATTAATTCTAAATTAACTCGTTCGCCCGAATTAAAATCCGATTTTAATTCCGCGTCGAAATCTAATTTCGTATAATATATCGAATATATTATTTTATTGATTAATTCCAAATTAATCGTTCTCTCTCTTTAAATAATATTTTATCCTAGATAAAATATCTCCGTAATTAATCCCAGATTAATTTTCTCTCTCATCTAATTAATCTCAGATTAATAAAGTGCGAGTCATACATCATCGGTGAATCTTCGGGAAGCGACCAATGAGATCCCCGGATATGTTGACAGTAAATACGGCTATCGGACTATCCGAATACGTACGTACCTAGTACTACATTTTTACCGATTTACAAGACAAGGTTGGCTTATAGCAAAGCGCCATGCCTACCCAATTCTCCAGAAACATGCTTACAGGAATAAGCGATCTATATCAGGCGTAATATATTTAGTATCGTGTATGTCGATCCAGTATCGGATGTTCACGTGCAAGGCCTGAGGCTGGAATTGTGTCTGCCCCGTACAAAGCACATATCGGATGTCTGGTAACTAGTCTCTATAATCGGATATACATGACCTAGTTATAATATCCCGATAGCTGCAGCATATAAGAGAACAAGTTCCGTATCCTACGTGATCATCATCTCCACTATAACTGAAGTGATACTTCTATCTTGACATCATACCCAATACACTACGATTCTCAATATACCCAGAAGAGGCGTACACAGAACCGGTTAAAGCCCTGGAAGACCAAAACCAAAGTATATTGATTGTCGCAAGTATTAGCGGTGCAAGTCTCAAGTTAAGACCAAATACACCTACCCTGATTCAGACTTCCATAGACACATAGTTATACTACCAATGGAATTCAGAGGGGTCTATCCAGAGTGGAGCTGTTTTCCGTACCATCGGTAAAACACAACCTCCAATTACACTTGCATGAGTATCCAATACCCAAATATATGAGAACTATGCCGTTATGCTCCCATAACTGTTGGACAATTATGACCCATAGCGTCACTATTTGTATAGATCATGGTGTTGTTGTACAAATTAACTATGTGACAAAGGAGATTGCACTCTTATCATTTGTGATTAGATCACCTAGATGTATAAATGATGAAAGGTCCTTATGATTTATTCCTGGATTGAGAATGATATGAGACAGTATCAGTCCACGAAGGATAAATCATTAAATATCCCTAGTGAGAGTATTATCGAGATTGGACATCGATAAATACGTAAAAGACTAGTATTACACTTGTGCGCATTGTGAGGGCATAACGGTATAGTTCTCATATATTTGGGTATAGGATACTCATGCAAGTGTAATAGGAGGTTGTGTTTCACCGATGGTACGGGAAACAGTTTTGCTCTGGATAGACCCCTCGGAATTCCATTGGTAGTATGACTATGTGTCTATGGAAGTCCGAAATCAGGGTAGGTGTATTTGGTCTTAACCTGAGACTAGCACCGCTAATACTTGCGACAATCAATATACTTTGGTTGAGGTAGTCCAGGGCTTTAACCGGTTTCTGTGTACACCTCTTCTGGGTATATCGAGAATCGTAGTGTATTGGGTGTGATGTCAAGACGGAAGTATCACTCCAGTCATAGTGGAGATGATGTCACGTAGGATACGGTACTGGTGCTCTTAAGTACTGCAGTCATCGGGATATTATGACTAGGTCATGTATATCCGATATAGAGACTAGTTACCAGACATCTGACATGTGCTTCGTACTGGGCAGACACAGCTCCAGCCCTAGGCCTAGCACGTGACTGTCCGATACTGGATCGAAATACGCAATACTTCGTATACTACGCTTGATACAGATCTTTTATTCATGTAAGGATATTTCCGGAGAATTGGGTAGGCATGGCGCTTTGCTAGAAGCCAACATTGTCTTGTAAATCGGTAAAACGTAGTACGAGGTACTTACGTGTTTGGATAGTCCGACGACCGAATTTACTGCCAAACATATCCGGGGATCTCATGGGTCACTTCCCAAAGATTCACCGATGACGTATGACTCACACTTTAATTAATCTGGGATTAATTAAAAGAGAGAGAGAATTAATCTGGGATTAATTGCGGAAATATTTTATCTAGGATAAAATATCATTTAAAGAGAGATAACGATTAATTTGGAATTAATCGGTAAATTAATATATTCGATATATTAAACGAAATTGGATTTCGACGCGAGATTAAAATTGGATTTTAATTCGGGCGAACGAATTAATTTAGAATTAATTCGTTAGCGACATGAATAGTAATTATGTTTGGCATGATTATTTAATTAAATTAGATTTAATTACGTCGCAACGTAAAATTCATTAATTTGGAATTAGCGAACCCGAGCCCGAGATTATTTGTGAGCGTATTCACATTTCGAATTCGAGTGCGGCATGCAAGTCAAATCAAGCGTCAAATCATTAGCCGCATCAAGCGTCAAATCGCTAGTCGTTTCAAGCGTCAAATCACTTGTCACTTTGAGTGATGTGACTTGACAACTTGATTGATTGAGTGATATGACAACATGTCACTTGATGGATGTGACTTGATATGAATAGTGATGTGAGTTGTTGAAGTGACTAATGGCTTTGATTGTTTGACTTTTTAAAGCAAATTTTTGGCATATGTTTGAAAAATCAATTACCAAAAACACTTAACATCTTTTTCTCTCCCTTTCCCAATCTCTCCTCTATTTCTTCCTCCACATACACACCCAAGGGGCTGAAAAATCTGTTGAAAAATAGTGAGCAGTGAGGGGAGAAAGGCCTTGATTTTATGGCAAAATCGGGAGTGCTAGCACACTACAAAGTCATGCGAAGGTGATAGGGAAGTCTACCCATGAGCCGGGAATCGTTTGATGAAAGCTTGGAGCTTGGAACTTGGCTCAAAACTGGAAAATGGAGGACTCATTCACTGCCACTGCCGAGCAGTCCAAGGAGGCAGAAAATCATTTTTGTTGCCTCGTGCGTCGCTCAACCGATCGATGTGAGTATTCCACAACTTCGTTGATTTGTATTCGCACATGTTTCATGCTTATTATTGATCTTGGGACCTTAATAGAAACCAATAATAACACGCACAAGTGTAATACTAGTCTATTCCGCATTATCGATGTCCAATCTCGATAATACTACGACTAGAGATATTTAATGATTAAACCTTCGTGGATTGATACTGTCTCATATCATCTCAATCCGGAACTAATCATATGGACCTTTTATCATTTATACATCTTGGTGATCTAATCACAAATGATAAAAGAGTAATTTCCTCTGTCATATAGTTAATTTGTACAACAACACCATGATCTGTACAAATAGTGATGCTATTGGTCATAATTGTCCAACAAAAGGAACAACTTAATGCCAAGTTCTCTAACCGTGAATTCTGGATGGATAAAGTGGTATTTTTGAACACATTATCTCATTATATGGTATTTATATAGATCTCCAAAAGGTCGAAGCAGTTCTGAATGGGAGAGACTGAGAATGGTGACATAGATTCAAAATTTCCTGGAATTAGCAGACTACTACCATCACTTTATTTGATATTTCTATATTGTTACTGCTCCAATGACTCAGCTGAGGAGAAAGAATGTACCATTTTTATGGACTAATTATTGTAAAATGAGCTTCTAAACTCTGAAGAAGAAATTAACTACTACACATGTACTTATTCTACCATCTGGACTTGATGGATATGTGGTTTATACTGATGTGTCACAACAAGGATTAGAATGTGTACTAATACAGCATGGGAGAGTGATTACCGATGCCTCGAGATAGTGGAAGACTCATGAGAAGAATTATCCCACCCATGATTTAGAGATGGTAGTGCTTGACATGCTCTAAAGATTTAGAGGCATTATTTATATGGTGCCAAGTGTGAGATTTATACTGATCATAAGAGTCTGAAATATATTTCCACTCAGAAAAAGTTGAATTTAAGGTAGAGACATTGGATGGAGTTCCTAAGTGACTATGATTGTACTATTAATTATCATCTAGGAAAGGCCAATGTAGTTATTGATGCACTGAGTATGAAGAGTATGGGTAAATTGTAATTTTTAAGAGCCAAACAGAGGATGTTTGAGGAGATGGCAGCGTTACGTTTGACTTTTAAGATGTCCGATAATGGAGGTCTTCTTGTCCATATGAAAGTCTGACCTACACTGTTAGAGAGACTCAAAACATCACAAAGAGAAGATGATCAATGTGGAAAATTGAGAGTAGAGATTGCAAAGATTGAGAATACTACATTCAGACTGAGTTCAGATGACGTATTAGTTTTTGGTGACAGAGTAGTGGTACCACCTATAGGAACACTTAAGCAGAAGATCTTAGATGAGGCTCACGATGATCCTTAGAATATGTATCCTGTGACACCAAGATGTATCAAAATTTGAAGAAGAAATATTGGTGGCCGAGAATAAAGAGAGAGATTTCAGAGTTTGTATCTCGAAGTTTGGTTTAGCAGCAGGTTAAGGCAGAGCATCAACATCCATCTGGATTACTCCAGCCTCTACATATACCTGAGTCGCCATGGGAAAACATTACAATGGATTTTGTTGTAGGGTTGCTGATGACACAGAAGTATTATGTAATTTGGGTAATAGTAAATCGATTGTCAACATCTGCCCATTTTCTGCCGATTCGATTTACATGGGGACAGAGAGACTAGCCAAATTATAGGTGAAGAAGATTGTACGGTTACATGGTGTACCATTATCGACTGTATCAGATATAGATGTCGGATTTACTTCTCATTTTTGGCAGAGTTTCCTGAAGTCTATGAGATTGAAGATTTCTATTAGCACCACATTTCACCCATAGACCGACTGACAATCAGAGAGGACTATTCATAAGTTAGAAGATTTGTAGAAATAATATATATTGATATTTACTGGAAGTTGGGACAAGCATTTATAACTAATAGAGTTTGCCTACAATATTAGCTTTCAGGCTAGTATCAGCATGGCTCCGTTTGAGGCTTTGTATGAGAGGAGATGTAGGACACCTGTTTGTTGGGGCGAGGTTGGAGATAGACAGATTCATGGTTCAGACTTGGTAGATATGACATATGAGAGGACCAGACTGATCCGAGCTAGATTGTTAAAGATGCAAAGTCGATAAAAGAGTTATGCCGAAAAAAGAAATAAAGACCTTGAATTCCTAGTGGGGGATAAAGTCTTTTTGAAAGTCTTTCCTTGGAATGGAGTATTGAGATTTGGTTGGAAGGGAAAGTTTTCACCAAGTTATATTGGTCCTTATTAGATTTTGGAGAGAGTGGACAAAGTGGCATATCGTTTGGCATTACTACTGAAATCGAAAATGATTTATAAAGTATTTCATATATCTGTGTTGAAGAAATATATACCAGACCCTTCTCACATCTTGGAGAGTCAACTGATAGAGTTGAATGAGAATCTGGCATATGAAGAAAAGCTTATGAAAATCGTAGATCGAAAGGTTTAAGAGTTGAGATCCAGATGTATTCCACTTTTGAAGGTCATGTGATCTAATAATCACATATATGAGGTGACTTGGGAAATGGAACATGACATGGGGGAGAAATACCCAAAGTTGTTTAAGGATTGGTAAATTTCGAGGATGAAATTTTTGTAAGGTAGGTGGATTGTAATATCTCATCTTGTAATACCATTATTATTTCATTATCAAAACCAAACAAACACACTCACCAACCCTAACCCTACTAACTCCACAACATTCAACAACTATTTTTTTTATCAACAAACTTTAGCATTTGAGAGTTTTAAGTTGTATTCAAGGGGAGAGGGTGAGGTGTGTCTTGAGAAAATTATATGGAGAATTGATAGCAAATTCTAAGGAGTTTTAGTGAGAGAAAACAAAACCAGTTGAGAGAGAAATATTTAGAGACAAAAAGTGTGTTCAGAGATAGAAAATCCATCGTTCGATGTCGACCAATCTCTATTTTCGATGAGTGACCACATTTGGAGAATCCTCTTAACAAGATGAATTTTACGACACTAGTCCGTCATTGAGAAGACGCCTCACGCCCCCAAATGCGCCAGCCAAACGCCACTTCATTGCTATTTTACTCGCCCTACGCGTCACAGTGCGTGAACGACACCTTCCAGACTCGAATCTTCCCCTCGTCGAGATATGCAATGTGGATACTTCGTTTGCCCAAATTGGACCTTTGGTTGCTGAGAAACTCGTAAAAAATGGTAGTTATCATTATTTAACCGATCGTCGGTAACCACTGTGCTTCAACCCTCACCATCACCATCACTATCACTGTGATTCTTGTGAGTACAGTAACCAATAATTCCTTCATTGTGAGATTTGGATTTCTTTGGAGCTTAGTATGTGTTGGTTACCATTTAGGGGGTGTAAATATAAGAATTTGAAAGTTTTGAACTTAATTATATATTAGCATGATTATGAGGATAAATATAAAAATTCTATTTTCTTAGGGGTTAATAAGTAATATTTGAGAGTTTTAGGATCATATGGACGTAATTGAATAATTTTGGGATTAAAACGGATATTTAAAAAGTTTATGGGTAAAATCAAAATTTTGAAAAAGTTGAGGGACCTGATCATAATTTTATATTTTCCAGATTCTTAGCAGGGTTATAGACATATAAATGACTTTTGAGTGGATTAAGGTAAGTACAACACACCATGATTCCCTTAACATAATTATTTAATGATTGATGTTTGCAGTGAATATATATATATATATATATATATATATAAAGCATGAGAAATATGAATTCATGATTAATGAGATTGATGGATTGGATATGAGATATGATTGTTTTGGATGATGTGTGATGTTAATAGTAGTCAAAGATGAGATAAGCTAAGATGATATGAGAGATAAGAAGATAAAAGCAGAGAGAGCTCATGAGATGCTATGTGATGTTATGTATAATTAATGGTGGATCGTGTTTCGGTTCCCATTTATATATTTATATTGGATAAGTTTGTGGGAAACCTTGGGAGTTGTGTGTTACCTCCCATTGGTTTCAATATACTATTATCAGTGTTCGAAAATGCACCGCCTAGGCGGCGGGTAGTCGCTCGTCGCGGCCCAGCTGCGGCGATTTTGAAGTAATTGTTCGTCCTAGGCACGGGAATCTGTCGGCGGCGTGAAATCGGCGCCTAGGCGCCGATTTGGACGGAAATCGATCGATTAGGTGCTGAGTCTCGGCGCCTATTTTTTTTCCCAGAAGACCCCCAAAACGACGACGTTTTAGGGAGTCTTGGCCCTCCAAAATGTCGACGTTTTGGGGGATCCTTTGACCCCCAAAACGACGTCGTTTTGGAGGGTTAATAAACCCTCAAAACGATGTCGTTTTGGGGAGGGGGTTTATTATAAAAAAAAAATTTCCCTCTCTCGCCTTAACCTTCTTTCCTCTGCTTCTGCTTTCTCACCTCTGCGGTTTGCCCTTTCTAGTTGTTTAATTTATTTTTTAATTTGAATTTGCTTATCCTCCTGAACTTGTTGGCTTAATGAAAAGGGGTGGATTTTCGGTTCTATTGACCTAGAATGGGAGGGGTTGATGATGCTTATTTTTGATTTGGGGTGTATTTGATTTGGACTTTTATTTAATTTGAATTCGGTTTTGTCATGGTGGTGGTGCTGTTTTTGAGTGGCTGCAATTATGGAAATTATGGAAATTATGTTTTTGAATGGGGAGAAACTAACCAACCCATCATTAATTGTTAAGTAGCTAAAATTATGGAAATCAAATACTTACTGCCAAAATATATGTCTTGTTGCAGGATACCTTTTTTTTTTTTTGCCCCTTTTTTATATCATTATGCGAATTTAATGCATCAAATTTTGTTTAATTTTCTTTTTCTATTTCTTAAAGTTGTAAAATAATTTACATTTTGTTATTGTCCTTGATCATAATTGAAATATATGAGTAGTGGGATTGCAAACTTTGTTATATTGTTGAAGTAAGTTTATGTTGTTGCAGTTGGTTATTGATTTATACTATATAGGTAATTGGATAGGACATGGCTTCTTCTTCTGCGGCTTCTAATTCACAGTGTAGTCCCGTTCTTAAACGAAATTCAAATGATGTTGGATGGGAGTATGGAGCTTTAGTGGATCCGAATAACTTGGATAAAGTGAATTGCAAGTTGTGTTCAAAATGTTTTTCCAGTGGAGTTTACCTAATGAAGGAACATATTGGGCATATATCGGGGAATGTTGCAAAATGTCCAAAGTCTAGTAAAGAAGATCAAGAGAAGTGTAGACAAGCCATTTTAGAGGCAAGGAATAGGAAGAAAAGAAATGAGAAACATGTTAGTGAGATAAGACAATGAGTTAATATTGGGGGCAATGAAGAAGAAGCTGAAATTCGTGAAATAGAAGAAGGGTTAGATTCAAGATCCCCTCGGCATCGCAGCCCTTTGGATAGGTGGACAGTGGTAACCCCTCCTGATTCTTCAGCTAGTGATGGTAAAACAAGGAGGCAATAAAATATTAATGAAGCGTTTTTTAAAGAAAAGACACATAATATCAAGCGATTTGTTGCTAAGTGGGTGTATGAATCCGATATTCCTTTCAATGCTATTGACAATGACAGTTGGATAGCGATGATGGAAGCAGTTGGTCAATTTGGATCGGGTTTCAGAGGTCCTAGCCAATATGAGTTGAGGGAGCCATTGTTGAAAGAGGAAGTTGCAAGTGTTAAAGATTTCCTGAAACTACATGAGAAGGAGTGGATGGAGAACGGGTGTTCAATCATGACTGATGCTTGGAGTGATAGGAAAAGGAGAAGAATAATGAATTTATGTGTTAATTGCACAATAGGCACCACTTTTCTTTCTTCCAAGGAAAGTTCTGATGTGGCGCATACTGCGGAGCACATTTATGAGTATGTGATGACGGGCATTGAACAAGTGGGGGCGGAAAATATGGTTCAAGTTGTAACAGACAATGCCTCGAACAATATGGTCACGGAAAATTGTTGAAGGCGAAGATGCCAAATATTTTTTTGGAGTTAATGTGCTACTCACACCATCAACCTAATGCTTGAAAGTATTGGGAAATTGCCGAGATACAAGAAAACCATTAATAGTGCCAAGGCTTTCACCATTTTCGTGTATGCCCATCACAAGACTTTGTCCATGATGAGATCGTTTACAAAATAGAGGGACATAGTCAGACCGGGAGTAACTAGGTTTGCTTCAGCTTTCTTATCCTTACAAAGTTTGATCGAGAAAAAAGAAAGTTTGCGAACCATGTTTGCTAGCGCGGAATGGGATGAGTGCATATGGTCGAAGCAAGCTAAAGGGAAAGCTGCATTTGCCACGGTGATGAATATCTCTTTTTGGAATGGGGTGACCCAATGTTTGAAGGTGTTTGAACCTTTGGTGAGAGTGCTTAGGTTAGTTGATGGGGATAGAAAGCTATCCATGAGGTTTGTTTATGGAGAGCTAAAGATTGCAAAAGAAGAGATCAAGGATGCATTGAACAATATTGAGAGTAATTATCGGACAATCTTGGAGATTATTGATAGTAAAATTGAAGGGCGGCTTGATACTCCATTACATTGTGTTGCTTATCTTTTAAATCCTTACTACTACTATAAGGATTCAAGTATCGAGTACGATGTGAAAGTAATGGATGCAGTATTTACAGTTGTGGAGGCTTTCTTCCCCAATGACATTGACATGCAGAGTAAGGTGATAAATGAGGAGTTGGCTTCGTACAAGGCAAAAGAAGAAGCTTGTGGTAAAGAAGTGGGGGTAAAAGCATGTCGGGTATCGATTGATATTTTTAATCCAGGTAAAAACAAAGTATTCATTTGAATTATTTTACAAAATATATAAAAAAAAATCTTATATTTCATTCAAACTATTTATGTTCATTTGTAGTTTCACGGTGGCGTACATATGGACATCATACAACGAACTTGCTAAAAATGGAAAAAAGGATATTGTCATTAACCACTAGTTCATGCGGGTGTGAACGAAATTGGAGCACTTTTGAGGGGGTAAATATTTAACATTAGCTAAATTTTGATTATTTTATTTTGTAATTATTAATATTAATTGATTTATTTAAATTATTTATGTAGATTCACACGAAGAAAATGAATAGACTAGATGTGAATCGATTAAACAATCTTGTCTATGTTTCCTTTAATGCCAAGTTGAAGAACAAGCGCAAAAGGGAGAAGGATTTGAAAGTTGAGGTATTAGAAGCCAAAGATGCTACTAATGCACAAAGATGGATCGTTGAGGGTGGTGACTCTGGTGATGATGAAGAAGTAGAGCCCGGTTCAGGGCTTACTTGGAGGATGGTTGGAGAAGCATCTGGGGCCGATGACATATTACAACCTCGAAAAAGTGCCAGAAATGTTGAATACAGAGAACTTGATGAAGATGATTTTGATTCTGATGAAGAACCTCAAGATGATAAGTTCGAATTAGATGAAGAATTAGATATTTAGTGTAGTTCAACTTTGTTATAGGATGATGACATGAACTTAATTAAATGATATTTTATACCATTATGTGGTTGATTGAGTTTGATTAATGGTTTTATGTTTATTACATTTTGATTGAATTTATATGATTTTGATTATTTATGAATTATGATGTTGGAAAATATTATATTTTTAACTGTTTGCCGACTAATTGTCTAAGCCCCACCTAGGCGCTAGGCGCTGGGTCGCCGCCCTACTAGCGCTTAGCGCGTTTTAGAACACTGACTATTATATCGGACCCGGATTAGCAACCATATTTGATGTATGTTTGTATTGTTATGAGACTGGTTGCTTGAGATGATATTATAGTATATATTATTTTCATATATTATTACATATCTATGCTTTGATATTTATATTTTTTTGGTAAGGTCATGTTGAGAGAATGAGTATATTATGTATATTTAAGTTCTCTTTTTCCCAAATATCTCAGGTAGTTGGCTAGCACATCGGTAACAGTACCATGTTTTGATCCACGTGCCACAGTTGCTTTTCGAGTTGGTCCACACATTTAAGATATTATTTTCATATTTTTTAAGACGTGTTGTAACCCATTTTTTAGAGTTGGACCCGCTCTAGGGATATGGTCATGACACTCCATGCTACTGCTTCTTCATCCCCCTCCTTCCATATATTTCAGAAGTCGCTACCTTCTGATAATAGGTGATTGATTCATAATTTTTCAATACTACTGTGTATTTTTCATATATTTCAACTATTTATAATTGACTATCCCTACACATTATATGCTATCTAGCTTGCGATAAAGTTTTTAAGGTGTGTAACATTGGAGTCGTTTCTGCTGAATTTAAGGCTAAAGTGTGTTGACATAGTGATGAGGTCTTCCAAAAGATACAAATGCTGAATCCTCATTATGAAGAAGTTACGGATAGGATTGTGTTGAATGACTCTCTCAGTTTATAACAAAATCAATAATATAACAATCACATATTATATAAACAAAACAAAATCATATATAATTAGCTATCAAAATCATCAGCCAAATGCATTCCTTGGTTTCTAAGTTCCCAAATGGAAATTTCTTGAAGAGCTATCCGCATTGGTTTCTTACAAGCAGCAAGTTCTTTGGAGACAAGTGCCATTGTTGGTCGAGAATTTGGTTTGGAACGCAAGCACGCAAATGCAATTGCTGAAACAAGAACGATATCCTGCACAACCTTTGGATCCACAGGAGGTGAGAGGCGTGGGTCTAATACATTACTCAACTTTATATTTTGATGAGACTAGATGAGTTCTCCAGGATGCTTTCCTATTAATACTTCTAGAGCCACCACTCCGAAGCTATAAACATCACATTTCTCAGTCACAACCATGGTGTAGGCAAGTTCTACAATAACACAGAAGCCTTTATTAGTAATGTTTACACAAATAAAATAATTAACAAGAAGAACGTTATGTTTTACCTGGAGCAATATATCCATAAGTGCCGGCTACTAGAGTTCGATTGGATGAGTCAGAATATAAAAGTCTAGCAATGCCAAAGTCAGCAACAACTGCTTCCAATTCCGAGTTGAGTAGAATATGTTGCTGGATATGTCACGGTGAACAATTGGAAGTGTGCAGTTATGATGCAAGTGTAACAAAGCGTAAGCCATACCCTTCACAATGTTAATTCTCTTAGTCCAATCCAACTCAACAGCTTCATCGTCATTGCGTAGCAAACAGAACAAGCTTCCCATCTCCAGGTACTCATATATCAAGAACATGCATTTTTTGTGCAAACAATAACCATAAAGCTTCACAATATTTCGATGTCGTACTTGGGATAGTAGACGAGCCTCGTTCTGAAAACTTTGGAGATAAGTTAACTCGTCAGTTTCTGAACCATGAAGCTTCTTCAAAGTAACTACTTTCCCACTGGGCAGATGTGCTCTGTAGACGCTGCCATAACCTCCTGTTCCAATGCAGTATCTGATATCAAAATCCTCAGTTGCTTTAATCATGTCTTCAAAGGTAAGTTTACCATCATAATTCCAAATTGAGAACTCATCAATGCGCCTGGTTTCTATTGTCTCAACTTTAACTTTCTTCTCTCTTCGTTTATAGAGAAACAAGATTCCACAAATTAAGGTGAGGAATACAATGATAGGAAGAGCAATTGTAAGCAAGGGAGTAACATTCTTCGGGTCTTTTCCTTTGAACTGTTGTGGTGATGGCGAAGGAGTTGTGATTTCTTCCGTAAGATTATTATGTGACACTCGTAATTCAGAAACTAGTCTGATCAATGATTCGGGGATACTGCCGGAGAGGTTATTATCGGAAAGGTCCACCGAGTATAATTGTAGAATTTTTCCAATTTGGGGAGGTATCGTGCCATTTAAGAAGTTATGGCTTAAATCAAGATAACTTAGTTCATGAAGGTTGCCAATCTCTAAGGGAATGCTTCCGCTTAATCGATTATTGCTCAATATCAAGGTATACAACTTTGAGCAATTCATGAGTTGCGGAGGAATCGAACGGTTGAGTTGGTTAAAATGAAGATCTAAAAATTTCAGATTGGCCAACTGACCAAGTGTCGAAGGAATATGTCCAATTAGATTATTAGAATACATGTACAGATCTTCAAGACTCTTCATATTTTCAACTTCTTGAGGAAACATACCACTAAGTTGGTTGTAAGAAAGATCCAGAGATATCAAGTTGGTTAAATTACCAATGGTTGATGGAATAGTACCTGTTATGCGATTAATGAAACACTATCAATATCAGTTCTTTTTGAAAAATATTATGCAATGAAGTTTTGTAGGTTACCTGTAAGATTATTTCTCGACAAATCAAGCTCTTCTAGTTTTGAAAGAGCACCAATTACTGGGAGAATGCTTCCGCTTAATCGGTTATTGCTCAAACTCAAGGTCTGCAACTTTAAGCAATTCATAAGTTGTGGAGGAATGGAACCGTGAAGTTGGTTAGAATGAAGATCCAAAATTGTCAGATTGGCCAACTGACCAAGTGTTAAAGGAATATGTCCAATTAGATCATTTAAATACATGGACAAATATTGAAGACTCTTCAAATTTCCAATTTCTTGAGGTAGCATACCACTAAATTGGTTGTGAGAAAGATCCAGCACTATCAAGTTGGTTAAATTAATTATGGTCAATGGAATAGTACCTGTTATGCGATTAATGAAATACTATCAATATCAATTTTGGTTGAAAAATAATATACAAAGAAGTTTTATAGGTTACCTATAAGATTGTTTCCGGACAAGTCAAGCACTTCTAATTTTGAAAGAGCACCAATTACTGGGGGAATGGTTCCTTTTAATTGATTATTGCTCAATCTCAAGGTCTGCAACTTTATGCAATTCATGAGTTGTAGAGGAATCAAACCGTTGACTTGGTTAGAATCAAGAGTCAAAGTGGTCAGATTGGTTAAATGACCAACTTCTTGAGGAAGCATCCCACTAAGTTGGTTGTAAGAAAGGTCCAGAGATATCAAGTTGGTTAAATTACCAATGGTTGATGGAATAGTACCTGTTATGCGATTAATGAAATACTATCAATATCAGTTCTGGTTGAAAAATAATATGCAGTGAAGTTTTGTAGTTTACCTGTAAGATTGTTTGATGACAAGTCAAGCACTTTTAATTTTGAAAGAGCACCAATTTCTGATGGAATGTTTCCGGAAAGATATGACTGACCAACAATTTCCAAAATTTCCAGGTTGGGAAAGCAAGTGAAGTTGAATTGGCCAAGATTCACTTTTATGCTGTCAAATAAAATTATGGCTATCTCGGAGATGCTTCCTGCTGAATTGCAAGTGATTCCAATCCAATTACAATGATCTGAAATCAGAGTATAACTGCTGCTGTTCCACCAGCCTGTATTAAGTAAAGCTGCCCTTTCTGACTGATTAGAAGACCATGCAGATGCTGTCAACAGAGCAACATTATTGCATATCAAAATTATAACCCAAATGAAGGCCACCAATCTGAAAATGGAGGATGCTGGTACCATTTTTATAAGTTTTCGGTTGATTACAGTAAAGAGTTTTTATCAAAATATTTTTGCTTCCACCGCATTTTAAATTAGGCCACAGTCATCTTCATCCAGCGGGGAACGCCAAATAACAATAAGTCAACGTCTTTTTATTATTCGCAAAACAAGTGATATAAAAATAAATTGTCTTTTTATTCCTTAATTTTTTTTTTTAAAAAAAATTATTATTATATAATATTACTCTTATTGGAGAATATTTGTCGGAAAATGGCAATTGTGGAGAATTGGAGAAATATATGACGGAACTTTATTTGATAAAAGTATTATTTTTTGGAAAAATATGTAATCTCAGTACATAATTTTTTTAAAATTTATGTCGTCAAAAAAATAAAATAATTTTGTAAATAAAATAAAATTTTTCTAAACAATTTAAAAATTTTAAAAATACTTTATAACATCTTATATATAAATCCCAAAAATTCTATTTAAATTATAACCGAAAAAAGCCCCAAAACAATCACTCATAAATGTTAGCAATTTTTTCTACACGCGGTATGTCCAATCACTACCTGTGAGCAATTACTTGGAATGTATTGTGGAAAATTGAAACTTCGTATTAATTTTTCCAAAGATTGAAGTAGACTCATGGAGTCATGGGAAAAGGACACTTAGGCAGTAATTACTAATATCTTTAATCTATTTTATAATAATAAAATAAAGGGAACACACTTAGATTTTATTTTATTTTTAAGTTTTGCCACTTAGGTCGTAATTTTTTTTAACTACTTGTTACATCTGCAAACTGCAAGTCTAAATTGAAAATGTAATAAAGAAAAATGCAGTTTTTGTATTATTTGATTATTATAACTTCACTATTAGTAGTTTAGGTGGTAATTCATTTGAATATTAAGAAAATTTATATTTAGTATCAATATCAATAAATATAATAAAATTAAACTCCTATAAGCTATCACATTTAGGGATGGCAAAATCCGGATCCGGACCCGGGTCCGGCCGGAACCGGGTCCGGATCCGGAAGAGGTTACACTACCCCGGGTCCGGTTCCGGACCCGGATAAATATTCCCGGGTCCGGACCCGGGTAGACCCGGTCCGGACCCGATTACCCGGATGCTTTTTTTTTTTAATTTTTTTTTAAATTTTAATTGTATTATTTTATATTTATATTTGTATTTTGTCAATTTTATTAGTTTTATTTCAATTCTTTTAATTTTTTATTAAATTCTATTATTTATATATATATATATATGTCCATAATTTTTATATTATTTTATTAAAATCTAATTTATTTATTTTTTATTATTATTTTTTTTTAATTTGTTCCGGACCCGGGTCTACCCGGGTCCGGATTGGGTGATCCCGGGTCCGGACCCGGAATCACCCGGGTCTTAATGTTAAAGACCCGGGTCCGGATTTTTTAATTCCGGACCCGGGTCTTCCCGGACCCGGGTCGTCCGGGTCCATGCGGACCCGGGCCGGGTCCGGGTCTTGTTGCCATCTCTAATCACATTAATCCACATCATCATTGCCTTTTATTAATTTGGGAAAAAACTCATTTATTAAGTCAAAATTAAAATGAAACTGAATTAAATGATAGTGGAAACCTTGATTAAAGATATGCAATTTTTCTAACTTAATTTATGTACCTTGTTATTTATTGTTAAATTATGATTATGGAAGACTTTATTAAGGAGATGTAGTATTTCTAGCTTAGTTTATGTAAGATATTATTTATTGTTGATTGAATTGTATGAAATGTTTAATTAATTTCAACAACAAACTTTCCAACTCCTTAATTAAGCACATAACATATGACAAAAGATTATAATTCATCAATATCATATATGAACTGATGATAAAATTCTTTATTACTATCTGTTAGAGACATAATACTCAATGAATGATTTTGATGATACAACACTCAATGATTTCGACACACATTCGTAATGTTATATGTAAAGATTTTGAAGCAAAATGAACGTAAGATTGTTGTGATTAAACACACAATAATAGAGGATAATTTGAGAGAAAACTCTTCTTTTATATACCCACAAAAGAATTACAAAGCTTCCAATACAAGCTTTACAAAAAACTCTCACCCAATCACTCTCACTACACTTTCACACATTTAGGGATGCTGAAACAATGGATTTAGGGCTCAATTTATAGTGCCCAAACCGCGTGAACAGTGCCACGCGGTTTGGCACTTGCTGGACACGTTTACAGCTTGCCATAAGCTGTTGCCAGCTTCTTTTCTTCTTTCGGCGCAGCTGCCTTATACCTGGCAAGCACACTGCATGCATTATGCATGCAGTGACGTCAACAAATCTCCCCATCGGTGAAGATTTCCTCAAAATCTGAGCCGACCATCAATCATCCAAATCGGATCCTCCAAAGGATCCTCCCCTGGCTGCATCTGTATGACTGCCTACGTACCCTGAGATGGGATCAAGCCAATCGTAGTTCTCTGTATCTCCCCACTCTGACTATGTGGAGAGTTTTCATCCCGGCTATGGTGCGACAGATTTCAAGCTTCTCCTTCGGTAAAACCTTTGTGAACATATCGGCACCGTTGTCGTCGGTGTGAATTTTCCTGAGTTGAATCAGCCTCGAACTCAGGATGTCCCGTATCCAATGATACCTTACATCGATATGCTTCGACTTCGAGTGAAATGTCGAATTCTTTCCGAGATAGATAGCACTCTGGCTATCGCAGTACAAAATGTACTTTTCCTGCTTGAACCCCAATTCCTGGATAAATGTCTTCATCCACAATAATTCCTTGCAAGCTTCCGTCATTGCAATGAATTCTGCCTCGGTTGTAGAAAGTGCAATACATCTCTGCAACCTCGATTGCCATGCCACAGCTCCTCCTGAGAGTGTAATCAGATACCCCGAAGTTGACTTTCGGGTATCCATATCTCCTGCCATATCTGAATCGGTGTAGCCCATCAACATTGGCTTGTCGCTGCTTCCAAAATATAACCTCATCTTGGAAGTGCCTCGAAGATACCGCATAATCCATTTGACGGCGTTCCAGTGTTCCTTTCCCGGGTTTGACATAAACCGGCTGACCAATCCAACTGCGTGTGCTAAGTCTGGCCTCGTGCACACCATGGCATACATTAGACTTCCCACTGCTGAGGTGTATGGAACCTGTTTCATTTCCTCCTTCTTTATCTCAGTAGAGGGACTCTGTTGTATACTCAATCTAAAGTGGGTAGCAAGAGGAGTGCTAACCGCTTTAGCCTTGTCCATCTGGAATCTCTGAAGTACCTTCTCGATGTACTCCTCCTGCGACAAGTATAACTTCTTGGCTTTTCGATCACGGCCGATCCTGATGCCAAGAATCTGCTTAGCTGGCCCCAAGTCTTTCATCTCAAAAGACTTACTTAGTTGCTGCTTTAAATTATCAATCCTCGATTGATTCCGGCCAACTATCAACATATCATCTACATATAACAGTAAGATGATAAAATCATCGTCAGAAAATTTCTTGACGAAAACACAATGGTCTAAAGTTGTCTTCTTGTATCCCTGCTCCCCCATAACTGACTCAAACTTCATGTACCACTGTCTCGGTGCCTGTTTCAAACCGTAGAGGCTTTTCCTGAGTCTGCACACATAGTCCTCTTTCCCGCTGACTCTGAAGCCTTCTGGTTGCTCCATGTAAATTTCTTCTTCCAGATCTCCGTGAAGAAATGCGGTCTTGACATCCATCTGCTCAACTTCCAGGTCGAGGCTTGCTGCTAAGCTGAGTACCACTCTGATGGATGACATCTTCACAACTGGAGAGAAGATCTCATCGAAGTCAATGCCTTTCCTCTGATTGAATCCCTTGACGACTAATCTGGCTTTGTACCGGGGTTGTGAAGTATGCTCCTGTTGCTTCACCCTGTACACCCATTTATTCTTCAAAGCCCGTTTGCCTTTTGGCAAGTTCACCAACTCAAAAGTGTGATTTTCATGCAGTGATTTCATCTCATCCTGCATAGCTTCTTCCCACTTTTCTCTATCTTCTGTTTCCACAGCCTCCATGTAGCTCTCGGGTTCTCCCCCGTCAGTAAGCAGCACATACTTATAAGCAGAGTATCTGGTTGAAGGTCGTCTCTCTCTATCAGACCTTCTCTGTGGAACTGTTGGTGTCGCTTCTGGTACTGGTGGTTGATCATGATCATCATCTCTGGGAGCTTCATCACCTGTACCCTCCTGTCTGGGAACCTCATCTTCAACTCGTACTGGCACCGGTGTCTGAGGTTCTGGATTCATATCTCTGTATTGCTGGGGCATTGTCTTCATCTCCTTTCTGATATCCTCTATGGTCTGGTCTTCAACAAAGACAACATCTCGGCTTCTGACAATCTTCTTCTCCACGGGATCATAGAGTTTGTAGCCGAAATCATCATGACCATAGCCAATAAAGACACACTGTCGCGTCTTTGCATCGAGCTTGGATCTCTCGTCCTTTGGGATGTGTACAAAAGCTTTGCACCCAAAGACATGCAAGTGTTCGTATGACACTTCTTTACCTGTCCAAGCTTGGTTAGGAACATTACCTTTCAGTGCGACCGCTGGGGATATGTTCAAAACATGAACTGCTGTGATGAGTGTCCTCCCCAGAATGTCTTCGGCAGCTTGGCTTGTGACAGCAAGCTTCTGATTCTCTCGCACAAGGTTCTGTTCATCCTCTCAGCTAGGCCATTCAGCTGAGGTGTCTTCGGAGGTGTCGTTTGATGTCGGATTCCTTGCATTTTGCAGTACTGATCAAACGGACCTCTGTATTCTCCACCGTTATCTGTTCTGATGCATTTCAGTTTCTTGCCGGTTTCTCTCTCCACCAAAGCATGAAACTCTTTGAACACTCCCAACACTTGATCTTTTCTCTTCAAGGTGTATGCCCATGTCTTCCTTGAATGATCATCAATGAATGTCACATAATACAGTGACCCTCCGAGTGTTCGTGTCTGCATCGGACCGCATACATCTGAATGTATGAGATCTAGTACCTCCGGTTTCCGTTGAGGCGGGGAGATCTGGAAGGATACTCTGTTCTGCTTTCCAGCCATGCAGTGTTCACACTTCCGTAAGTGTGAGTTCTTCAATTCCGGAAGAACATTCCGCCTGCGTAGTATCTCCATCCTTGTTTGGCTCATGTGACCGAGCTTTTTATGCCATAGCTCGGCTGCCTCATTGCTGTTGACTGTATTTATACTACTATTTGAAAGCTTAGCATGCATCAAATACAGGGTTGAGTCTTTCTTACCTCGTGCCACGACCATTGATCCTTTAGTGAGCTTCCAGCATCCGTCACTAAAGGTGCTGCAGAAACCTTCGTCATCCAGCTTGCCTGTTGAGATCAGGTTTAACCGGATATCTGGGATGTGCTTGACTCCCTTCAACACTAGCCTTGTCCCGTTCTCTGTTTCAAGGCAGATGTCTCCAATACCGATGGCTTTGGACTGTCCGTCATTCCCCATCCTTACAGCACCGTAATCCCCTGGTGTGTAAGATGAAAAGAAGTCTCTGCGAGATGTGGCGTGTATGGATGCGCCACTATCTATCACCCAACTGGTCTCGTGGCTGGTAAGATTTACAACATCTTCTTCATATATAATATGAAATTCTTTGAGGTTTTCTCGGTGGTAGTGGCAACTCTTTCTTGATTAGAGTCACCATCTCTCCTGGACTGCTCATTCTTCAGTTTGTAGCAATCTCGCTTCATATGGCCTTTCTTTTTACAGTAATAGCACTCAATATCTCTGGTTCTAGATTTACCTCGGTTTTTGTCTGATCTTCCTGGGCCTCGGCTTTTACTCCTCCCCCTTCTGGTGTTCTTCTCCGTCACTAGAGCTTCTGAGGTTGAGGTTGATGCTGACTCCTGCATTCTTGTCCTCTTTTCTTCCTCGAAGATCCTGGTCTTTGCCATCTCCATATTGACTTTCCCATCTGCGGCTGAATTGATCACCGTAGATCTGAACGTTTCCCAAGATTCTGGTAACGTATTAAGGAGTATTAAACCATTTACCTCATCTCCGAAGTCTATGCCCAATCCAGACAATTCCTTCATTGTTCCGAGGAAATCGTTGATGTGATCCGCCACAGCTGTACCTTCCTGATATTTCAAACCCATCATCTTCTTGATGTAGTACAGCTTGTTGTTTCCAGTCTTTGCTCGAAAAAGCTCCTCCAGCTTTCTCCATAAAACACGTGCATTTGCATCTTCACTGACATGGTTCACAATACTGTCGTCGATCCACTGACGGATAGTACTGCATGTTTTCTGGTGAAGATTAGCCCACTTCTCATCGGTCATTCCTTCTGGTTTCTCCTCCAGAAATACCGATCCATCATAGTCCAGGCACCGCTGATGTGGCAGTTGACGTGGCAACTGCGCTGACGTGGCAGATGACGTGTCGATGACGTGGCTGCTGACTGGATGCCACGTGGACGCTGACTGGTCTGATGACGTGGACAGCTGACTGGGCTGCTGACTGTGCAGGACCTGCTGACGTGTCGCTGACTGGACCGCTGACGTGGCGGCTGACTCAGCGTCTTCAACCTTCAGACGGCGCGTGCGGCGCGTGGATTGCGCGTGGAGCGCGTGAAGAGTCCTCTGGTTGGCGCGTGGAGCGCGTGAGCCTTCGTCCGGCCTCCGTTTGATCGCCGGAAAATACTGTCGTGTTCGTCTCGCCGTGAAAAATCCGATGGTATGCTCAAAATCGATTTTCGACAACTTTTGTCGGAACCGACTTTCCGAACCGAATCTCCGTTACCGAGTTTCGGGATCCCTCCGTGGAACCGTAGCTCTGATACCACTTGTTGTGTTATAAACAAACACGAATAGAGATAATTGAGAGGAAAACTCTTCTTTTATTACTACCAACAAAAGAATTACAAAGCTTGCACTCCAAACTTTACAAAAAACCTCTCCAAACCTTACACTCTATTTCTCACAATTTTAGGGATGCTGAAACAATGGATTTAGGGCTCAATTTATAGTGCCCAAACCGCGTGAACAGTGCCACGCGGTTTGGCACTTGCTGGACACGTTTACAGCTTGCCATAAGCTGTTGCCAGCTTCTTTTCTTCTTTCGGCGCAGCTGCCTTATACCTGGCAAGCACACTGCATGCATTATGCATGCAGTGACGTCAACAAAGATAAGCTCAAGGAAGAAATGGCTATGTGAGATCTTATACCTTAGGACTCTCAATATAAGTGAGTAGAGATATTCAAATATTTTTGAGCTCACAAGATTCACGCATTCTCATATAAGTCTTAAGGTCATGTACATAAATATTCTGAACTACATATTCTGAATTTTATGTACAGAGACTGATATACTATCCTTGATACCAGCATATCGATGTCTCACACTCACGTTGCATGCTCTATGGAATCAGAAAACTTTATACCAGTGTCCATACTAGTCTTCACAACTAATTGTATAACTTCTGGAACTATATAATTTTATATCGATCTCCATACCGGTCTACCTAAGGATTAATATGCTCTCTTGAACCGGTATGTAATCTCAATACATCAATTTTTTAAAGTTTATGTCATGAAAAAAATATAATAATTTTGTAAATAAAATAAAGTTATTTTAAACAATTTAATTTTATTTAAAAGAAAACTAAAATTAGAGCCCTTTTCTTTTTCTTTTTTTATTTCTTTTTTTTTAAAAAAAAATAATCCCAAAAGGAATGGTGTGAGTAGAGCAGAAGGAATGGTGAATGAAGAGAAATTAGGTCAAATAGAAATAGAGAAAAATGAAATCGGTTTTATAACTATTTAATTTCTTTTTTAAATATGACCAAAGTGATTCAACGGTCAACATGCCCTAAGCATGTGATATCCAGGAGTATTATAGAGAAGCCCCAAAAATAGACACCTTATAAATGTTAGCAATTTTTTCTACACGCGGTATGTCCAATCACTACCCGTGAGCAATTACTTGGAAAATTTAAACTTCGTATTCTTTCAATTTTCGAAAGAATGAAGTAGACTCATGGAGTCATTATGGGAAAATGACACCTAGGCCATAATTAATTAATATCTATAAATTAATCTATTCTATAATAATAAAATAAAGGGAAAACACACTCAGATTTTAATTATTATTTTTTTTAAGTTTATGTAAGATATTATTTATTGTTGAATAAATTGTATGAAATGTTTAATTAATAAATTCCAACAACAAACTTTCCAACTTCTTAATTAAGCATATAGTTATACTAGATTAGATTTTAATTGTCTTTTTTTTTTAGTTTATGTAAAATATTATTTATTGTTGAATTAATTGTATGAAATGTTTAATTAATAAATTTCAACAACAAACTTTACAACTCTTTAATTAAACACATAGCTAAAGTAGATTATATTTATATATATATGATTAAATGAGTATAATTCATCAATATCATATATAAATCAATAATAAAATTCTTTATTACTATCGGTAAATGCATAATATTTAATGAACGATTTTGATGATGCAACACTCAATGACTTCAATGCACATTGAACTTGTTGGATTTTACCTCAAGAGAAAGATTCAGCAGAGACCTCTGCCCATTGAACTTATTAAGCAAGTTGATATATACAAATATGATCCTTGGGATCTTCCAAGTAAGATGGTTTATCTTTGCTGCATGACTTTCAGAAGTTTCTGAATCCATCCGTTTTTCTTGAATATTACTTGTATTGAAATAACTGTCAAGGTGTTCACATTAGAACTTTTAACAGATACTTTTGTCATACATCATTCCTATTTGCATACTTGTGCTTTCTATTGTCTAAAACTTTTAGTCATTTGTTAAAATTACATTTTGAGTACTCTTTCTGGTGCGCTTAGAATAACCTGCTTCGAGATACTAAACTTGGTTATCATTTTCGCAATAAAAGAGTTCGCGACAACAGGAGAGAAAGAGTGGTATTTCTACTGTCCAAGGGACAGAAAATACAGAAACAGTGCAAGGCCAAACCGGGTAACTGGAGCTGGGTTTTGGAAGGCAACTGGAACTGATAGGCCTATCTACTCATCTGATGGCACCAAGTGCATTGGTTTGAAGAAGTCCTTAGTGTTCTACAGAGGCAGAGCTGCTAAAGGTATCAAAACTGACTGGATGATGCACGAGTTTCGCCTTCCTTCTCTCCCAGACTCATCACCACAAAAGAAGCTCTTACTCAAAACCATTCCTCCTAATGTAATAACAGTATAGTCCTATCTATTTTCCCAGTTGTTATTTGCTTTTCAGATTAATATTTTCTAACATCGAAGCTTTTCATTTCTAAACAGGATGCATGGGCAATTTGTAGGATATTCAAGAAAACAAATTCCATGGCACAGAGAGCTCTGTCTCATTCTTGGGTATCCCCATTTCCGGAAACTGCAGTTTCTGATATACTTAGCCAAGGTGCACACTGTTCTCAATTCAGCTCAGAAAATGTTTCTTGCACAACTGAAATCGGTTCAGTCATCCAGTTATGTGGAAACAACGACTTACAGCAAGCCTCTACTACAAGTTTCTCAGCTTTCGACATTCCCTCCTATAAACCCATCAATCCTTCCTTCTATAAACCATCTCTTCTTCCTGCTTCCACTGGAGATCTTCCAAACAACTTCATGTTTTCGCCACCCGAAATCTCAGGACCCAACCCTGTCTTGTTTGGGGACACAATCAAAGGCTCTGAGAATTACTTAGACTTTGAAGGGCCACAGCAGCAATCAAGGGGGTTCTCAATCAGTATACACCAAGAAATGCAAGGCAATATCTCAATGGAAGAAGATGAGACAGCAGGTTCAAGAAAGAACCCAAATGAAAATCATGATAACAACAACTGGGGAACTATTCGATCAATCGGATTTCCTTTCAGCTTGCCATTGAATTTGCCTGATGCTTGGAAGCCAAATTTTCCATGGGATTCAACACTTTGTCCTAGTGAAATGTCCACAACTTATTCCCCAAACAATTGCAATACTTGATGTAATTAGAATACAGAAGAAATAGCTTCACGCCTTATTGCAATGGTGATTGATTACATTGGAGCTAGTAGCATAAATGTCTTGTTCTGTTTGCAATATGCTATTGTATATATTTCAACTATACCTTTTAAGCTAATTATTGCCAGTTGATTGTTTCTCCCTGCTGCTGCTTCTTCATCCCCCTCCTTTTAAGAAATGCAAGAAAATATCTCAATGGAATAAGATGAGACAGCAGTTTCAAGAAAGAACCCCTTTAATGATAACAACAACTGGGGAACTATTAGAGCAATCGGATTTCCTTTCAGCTTGCCATTGTGTTAGCATTGATTATGAATTAATAAAAAAATTATTAAATACAATATTTTCAGTAAACTGAATTTTAATTACAAAAAATTAATTTGCCTACTAATTATAATTTATTATTTAAGTTACATTGATTATGAATTAATGTTTTGATAATTTTTATATTTCCCAAAAAAGTGATATGAAAACTTTTCAAATATGGATTCTTAATTAGTGCCCTTATGACACTTGTTAGTATGACCCTATTTTAAATTATGTTTGTTTGGTTTAATTTTTTTAAGGGGAGGGGAGGGGAGAGGAGGGGAGCAAAATCCCTCCTAAGTCAATTTTAGCTCCCATCTAAAAGTGGAGGGTTTTGGAGGGGAGAGAAAATGAACAATTAAAATTTTAAATACATTAACTAAATTATACATACTTGTACATTAAAATCCAAAATTATCTTAATTACAAATTTCTCTTATATTTGCTTCACCATTCAATACTTCTTATTATCTTCTCTTATATTTGCTTGACTATTCAATTCTTCTCTTTTTTCTCAGGTACGCTCTCTCTTCCTCATTTTTTTTTTGTTTTTGTTTTTCTTCTATTATTTATTCTTTGCTTCCCTGAACTTTATAAAAGACTACAAAGATAAAATAATAAAGGGTCATGCTAACTAGTGCCCTAATGGCACTTATTAAGGATTCATTTTTGGTAACTTTTCATATCACTTTTGTGAGGAATGTAAAAAATTGTCAAAATATTAATTATTTTTTCATTTTTCCTATAAAAACTTTCCTAAAATAGATTATTAAGGGCACTCATTAACATTTCACAATAATAAATTAATTTTAAAATCACTTTCCTCCTTTTCGGAACCAAACATATATCCCCTTCCTCTCCCCTCTTCTCATTTAAAACAAACATATATTTAATTAAAATCTTTTCGCTTCTTCCATCCATTTCACTCCATTAAAATCCTCCCATCCCCTCACCAAACAGATCCTTCAGGAGTGTGTTGGGGTTGTTCCATCTCTCCATCCTTTTTGTTCTCTCATGATTCTCTCCCTGGATTGTTGGGTGTGCTGCCGTGTGCTTAGGGATGACAAAATTCGGATCCGGAAGAGGTTTCACAATCCCGGGTTCGGAATCGGACCCGGGTAAATATTCCCGGACCCGGGTCTACCCCGGTACAGATCCGGGTAGACCCAGTCCGGACCCGATTACCCGCATTTTTTTTAAATTTTTTTAAAATTTTAATTGTATTTTTTTTATATTTATATTTTGTCAATTTTATTAGTTTTATTTCAATTCTTTTAATTTTTTTTATTAAATTCTATTATTTATATATATATATTTATGCATAATATTTTATATTTCATATTAAAATCTAAATTTTTTTTTCTGGACTCTGGCCCGGGTTTTCATTTTAAAGACCCGGATCCGGATATTTTAATTTCGGTCCCGGATTTTCCCGGATCCGGATCGTCCGGGCCCGGGTCTTATTGCCATCCCTATGTGTGCTTGAAAAAAATGATTCATTGGGCTTTAAGCTCTATTTCTTTTCAGTAACATACAGTTTAAAAAAAGGTAGCAGTGTCGAGATAAAAAGAAAGAATTGAACTGTGAGCATAGTGGGTAGTAGGGTTTAAGCAATAAGCTCCGAATCATTCATTCATTTGATTTGATTTGATCAAATCCAATGGGTATCAGGCTACTGATTCCAAGATCATCACCCAAATCTCTGTCTCAATTCGTAAGAACCCTTCACCCTTTGTTGAATTCAAGGAGTATGGGTTTGTCCTCTCAACCAAATACCAATCTCCTTGATGATGCAGGAGCCTTAGCCTCAGCTTTAGGTGTCGATAATCGGGTCTCAGCCACTGTCATTACCGGGTTTCTGGGCTCCGACAACACTACTTTGCTTAATCACATTCTTACAGCTCACCACAGCAAGCGGATTGCTGTCATTGAAAATGAGTTTGGTGAGGTAGATATTGATGGATCATTGGTTGCAAGTCATTCCTCCGTATCTGAAGATATTGTCATGGTTAATAATGGTTGCCTCTGCTGTACTGATCCTGGCGATCTTGTTAAAATGCGGCTCCAGTTGGCTAAGAAGAAACAAGGCCTGTTCGATCATATTGTTATAGAAACCACTGGCATATTTTGCTTCCGATTGTGAACAGTGAGTTTTGTGTCGTGAAGTTTGATTTTGATCCTGAAATGGGTGATGTAGAAATGGATTCGACTCTAGAGAGGATGCTTAAGAGATTATTTTGCAGTAATGGGTGGTCTTACGGTGTGCTTTGGTCCATTTCCAAATTATATGATATGTCAATTTTACATAATGTGATATTCGATTGAGACAGTATTTTCCAGGGCTTGTTTTATCTTGGGGATAACGAGACTGATATATTGTTAGCATAAATTTCGGACAGAGTCGCGGAACGTCTTAAAGTGAGCGACTTAATCAACGACTCAAGCCTACTTCAATTTTATATTCATGGTGAACGGTAACATTTTTCTTATTTGTATAAATTGTTCTAACTCATTGAATTTACCTGATGAATGGAAGCCTAATTTTCCATGGGATTCAACACCTTGTCCTAGTGAAATGTCCACATCATATTCCCCAACCAATTTCTATACTTCATGTAAATAGCATACCGAAGAAATAGCTGCGCGTCTTTTTGCGTGGGTGATTGATTACATTGGAGCTAGTAGTATAAATGTCTTGTTCTGTTTGCAATATGATATTGTATATATTTCAACTATACCTTTTAAGCTTATGTTTTCCAGTTGCTTGTTTCTCCTGCTACTGCTTCTTCATCCCCCTCCTTCCATATATTTCAGAAGTCACTGCCTTCTAGCAATAGGTGATTGATTCATAGTTTTTCAATATTACTGTATTTTTCATATATTTTAACCATTTCTACTTGCTAATTTTACACATTTTCTTGTTCTCGCTACACATTATATGCTATCCAGCTTGTGATAACAATCACATGCTATATAAACAAAACAAAATCATATATGATTAGCTATCACATTCTTAAATCAAATGCATTTCTTGGTTTCTAAGTTCCCAAATGGAAATTTCTTGAAGAGCTTTCCGCATTGGTTTCTTGCAAGCAGCAAGTTCTTTGGAGACATGTGCCATTGCTGGTCGAGAATTTGGTTTGGAACGCAAGCATGCAAATGCAATTGCTGAAACAAGAACTATATCCTGCACAACCTTTGGATCCACAGGAGGGGAGAGGCGTGGGTCTAATACATCACTCAACTTTATATTTTGATGAGTCGAGAGGAGTTCTCCAGGATGCTTTCCCATTAATACTTCTAGAGCCACCACTCCGAAGCTATAAACATCACATTTCTCAGTCACAACCATGGAGTAGGCAAGTTCTACAATAACACAGGAGCCTTTATTAGTAATGTTTACACAAATAAAATAATAAGAAGAACGTTATGTTTCACCTGGAGCAATATATCCATAAGTGCCGGCTACTAGAGTTCGATTGGATGAGTCAGAATATAAAAGTCTAGCAATGCCAAAGTCAGCAACAACTGCTTCCAATTCCGAGTTGAGTAGAATATTGTTACTCGATATGTCACGGTGAACAATTGGAAGTGTGCAGTTATGATGCAAGTGTGACAAAGCGTAAGCCATACCCTTCACAATGTTAATTCTCTTAGTCCAATCCAACTGAACAGCTTCATCGTCATTGCGTAGAACACAGAGCAAGCTTCCCATCTCCAGGTACTCATATATCAAGAACATGCATTTTTTGTGCAAACAATAACCATAAAGCTTCACAATATTTCGATGTCGTACTTGGGATAGTAGACGAGCCTCATTGTGAAAACTTTGGAGATAAGTTAACTCGTCAGTTTCTGAACCATGAAGCTTCTTCAAAGCAACTACTTTCCCACTGGGCAGATGTGCTCTGTAGACGCTGCCATAACCTCCTGTCCCAATGCAATATCTGATATCAAAGTCCTCAGTTGCTTTAATCATGTCTTCAAAGGTAAGTTTACCATCATAATTCCAAATTGAGAACTCATCAGTGCTCCTGGTTTCTATTGTCTCAGCTTTAACTTTCTTCTCTCTTCGTTTATAGAGAAACAAGATTCCACAAATTAAGGCGAGGAATACAATGATAGGAAGAGCAATTGTAAGCAAGGGAGTGACATTCTTCGGGTCTTTTCCTTTGAACTGTTGTGTATCTTCTGAAGGAGTTGGGATTTCTTCCGTGAGATTATTATGTGACACTTCTAAGTGAGGAACAAGTCTCAGAGATTTGGGGATCCTACCGGAGAGGTTATTCTCGGAAAGGTCCACTGTGGATAATAGTAGATTTTTTCCAATTTGGGGAGGTATTGTGCCATTAATGAAGTTATGGCATAAATTAAGATAACCTAGTTGGTGAAGGTTGCCGATCTCTAAGGGAATGCTTCCGCTTAATCGGTTATTGCTCAAACTCAAGGTCTGTAATTTTATGCAATTCATAAGTTGTGGAGGAATCGAACCGTTGAGTTGATTAAAATCAAGAGCCATAAAGATCAGATTGGTTAAATGATCAAGTGTCGAAGGAATATGTCCAATTAGATTATTAGAATACATGGACAGATATTCAAGTCTTTTCATGTTTTCAATTTCTTGAGGTAGCATACCACTAAGTTGGTTGTAAGAAAGGTCCAAAGATGTCAAGCTGGTTAGATTACCTATGGTCAATGGAATAGTACCTGTTATGTGATTAATGAAATACTATCAATATCATTTCTGTTTGAAAAATAATATGCAATTAAGTTTTGTAGGTTACCTGTAAGATCATTTGATAACAAGTCAAGTACTTGTAGTTTTGAAAGAGCACCAATTACTTGGGGAATGCTTCCGCTTAATCGGTTATTGCTCAATATCAAGGTATGCAACTTTGAGCAATTCATGAGTTGCGGAGGAATCGAACCGTTGAGTTGGTTAGAATCAAGAGCCAAAAAGATCAGATTGGTTAAATGACCAAGTGATTTGGGGATACTGTCGGAGAGGTTATTATTAGAAAGGACCACCCTGAATAATTGTAGATTTTTTTCAATTTGGGGAGGTATCGTGCCATTAATGAAGTTATGGCTTAAATCAAGATAAACTAGTACGTGAAGCTTGCTGATCTCTAAGGGAATGCTTCCGCTTAATCGGTTATTGCTCAATCTCAAGATGCGCAACTTTGAGCAATTCATGAGTTGTGGAGGAATTGAACAGTTGAGTTGATTAAAATCAAGAGCCAAAGTGGTCAGATTGGTTAAATGACCAAGTGTCGAAGGAATATGTCCAATTAGATGATTATAATTCATGGACAGATATTCAAGACTTTTCATATTTCCAACTTCTTGAGGAAGCATACCACTAAATTGGTTGGAAGAAAGATCCAAAGATATTAAATTGGTTAAATTACTTATGGTCATTGGAAAAGTACCTGTTATGCGATTAATGAAATATTATCAATATCAACTCTGGTTGAAAAATAATATGCAGTGAAGTTTTATAGGTTACCTGTAAGATCATTTAAAAACAAGTCAAGCACTTGTAGTTCTGAAAGAGCACCAATTACTGGGGGAATGCTTCCGCTTAATCGGTTATTGCTCAATCTCAAGGTCTGTAACTTTATGCAATTCATGAGTTCTAGAGGAATCGAACCGTTGCGTTGGTTAGAATCAAGAGCCAAAGTGGTCAGATTGGTTAAATTTCCAATTTCTTGAGGTAGCATACCACTGAGTTGGTTGTAAGAAAGGTCCAACGCTATCAAATTGGTTAAATTACCTATGGTCGATGGAATAGTACCTGTTATGCGATTAAAGAAATACTATCAATATCAGTTCTGGTTGAAAAATAATATACAATGAAGTTTTGCAGGTTACCTGTAAGATTGTTTGATGACATGTCAAGCACTTTTAATTTTGAAAGAGCACCAATTTCTGATGGAATGTTACCGGAAAGAAATGGCTGATCAACAATTACGAGACGTTCCAGGTTGGGAAAGCAAGTGAAGTTGAATTGGCCAAGATTTCCTTCTATCCTGTCAAATTGAAATATGCCTATCTCGGAGATGCTTCCTGCTGAATTGCAAGTGATTCCATTCCAATTACAATGATCTGAAAACAGAGTACTGCTGTGTTTCCACCAGCCTGTTTTAAGTAAAGCTTCCTTTCTGACTGAATAGAAGACCATCCAGATGTTGTCATCTGAGTAACATTATTGCATATCAAAATTATAACCCACATGAAGGCCACCAATCTGAAAACGGAGGATGATGGTACCATTTTTTATAAGTTTTCGGTTGTTTACAGTAAGAGTCTTTATCAAAATATTTCTGCTTTCACGGCATTATAAATTAGGCCACAGTCATCTTCATCCCGCGTGGAACGCCAAATAACAGTAAGTCAACTTCTTTTTATTCCGCTAGATTTTTATTATTCGCAAAACAAGTCTAACAAGTGATATAAAAATAAATTTTCTTTTAATTCCTTTAAAACAAAAAAAAAAAAAAAAACTATTATTATATAATATTACTCATACCGGAGAATATATATCGGAAAATGGCAATTGTGGAGAATTGGAGAAATATATGACGGAACTTTATTTGATAATTGTATTTTGAAAAAAAAAAAAATGTAATCTCAGTACATATTTTTAAAAAATTTATGTACTGAGAAAAATATGATAATTTTTAAATAAAATAAAAGTTTTCTAAACAATTTAAATTTTTTAAAAAATACTTATAATGATATAAATCCCAAAAATGCTATTTAAATTATAACTGAAAAAAGCCCTAATACAGGAGAAAATCTTCTGTGCAACAGTGGTACCACGCCATCCATGCAACAAGCCAATCATCCACTGCCACGCGTGCTAAAAAGTAAAAATCAACTAAAAAATAGGTGAAGAAACTCTACATATTAGTGGATGATTGGCTTGTGGTACCACGTCACCCATACCACTGTTGCACTAAAGAATCTCTCCTAATACAGACACTTACAAAATGTTGGCAATTTTTTCTACACGTGGTATGTCCAATCACTATCTGTGAGCAATTACTTGGAATGATCGAATTAATTTTTCCAAAGATTGAAGTAGACTCGTGGAGTCATGGGAAAAGGACCCTTAGGCCATAATTACTAATATCTGTAATCTATTTTATAAAAATAAAATAAAGGGAAAACACACTTAGATTTTATTTTATTTTTAAGTTTTGCCACTTAGGTTCCTAATTTTTTTAAACTACTTGTTACATCTGCAAACTCATTTATTAAGTCCAAATTAAAATGAAATTGAATTAAATGATTGTGGAAAACTTGATTAAAGAGATGCAGTTTTTCTAACTTAATTTATGTAACTTGTTATTTATTGTTAAATTATGATTATGGAAGACTTGATTAAGGAGATGTAGTATTTCTAGCTTAGTTTATGTAAAGATATTTTTCGTTGAATGAATTGTATGAATGAATTGCAAGATAAAATTCTTTATTACTATTTATAAGCGACATAATACTCAATGAATGATTTTGATGATACACATTCAATGATTTCGATACACATTCATAATGTTATATATAAAAAAATTCGAAGCAAAATGAACGTAAGATAAGCTCAATGAAGAAATGGCTATGTAAGATCTTAAAACTTAGGACTCTCAATATAAGTGAGTTGATATTCAAAGATTTTTAAGCTCATAGGATTCATGCATCCCATATAAGTCTTAAGGTCATGTACATAAATATTCTAAACTGCATATTCTGATTTTGTATATTGACTGGTATAATGATCCTCGATACCAGCATATCGATGTCTCACACTCATTTTGCATGCTCTCTGGAATCAGAAAATTTTTACCGGTCTTCACAACTAATTATATAACTTCTGGAACTAGATAAATTTTATATCGATCTCCATATCGGTCTACCTAAGGATTAGTATGCTCTCTTGAACAGGCATGTAATCTCAATACATAAATTTTGTAAAGTTTATGTCATGAAAAAATATAATAAATTGTAAATAAAATAAAGTTATTTTAAACAATTAATTTTTTTTAAAAAAAGCATTTATAACATCTTTTCCAAGAAAACTAAAATTAGAGCCCTTTTCTTTCTTTTCTTTTTTTTTTTAAAAAAAAAAAATCCCAAAGAAATGATGTGGTAGAGCAGCGTATGTGAGTTAGGGGAGTTTATAGGGTCGGGTTTATAATTTCGGGTCAATTTGGACTCGATCCGAAATATCGAGGTGGGTCACGGATTTTAGACAGAAAACTCGGGTGTGACCTGATCCGGGCCGATGTAAATGATATGATAATTATAATATATATTTTTAATGGTTTAATATTGACAAAAAAGACTTATGAGTAGTGCCGAAGGAATGGTGAGTGAAAGAGGAATTAGGTCAAATAGAAATAGGGGTGTCAAAACGAATCAACGAATCGAATTGTATCGAATCCTTAACGAATCAAATCAAAATGTGATGGATTCGTATTCGATTCGTTTATTAAACGAATCATAATATCAGGATTCGTATTCGATTCGTTTATTAAACGAATCGAATACGAATATTCGTTTATTCGTTTAGTCAATGATATTATTTAATAAAATAATCTACCACACTTGATTTACATTAATTCTTCATAAATATATACATATAAAATATGTAATTAATATATTTACTAAAAATACCTCACAAAATATTGAAAATATTTTTTTTTTCTATAAAATAAAACTATAATTTCTCAAATCTTAATTGAAAATTAACCAGAACTAGTAAATAAAAATAATAAAACGAATCCTAAACGAATAAACGAATCAATGAGCTTAAATTCGTATTCGATTCGTTTAATAAACGAATTGAATCGAATTGACTCATTTATTAAACGAATCCATTTTTTCAACCCGTATTCGCTTTAAAGCGAATCGAATCGAACGAATAAACGAATCCTGACCCAAATTGCCACCCGTAAATAGAAATAGAGAGAAATGAAACCGGTTACTTTATATTTTATAACTATTTAATTTCTTTTTTAAATTTGATCATTGAATTCACTCAAAGTGAATCCAAAATGAATCTAACGGTCAACATGCCCAAGGGTATTATAGACAAGCCCCACAGACACTTATAAATGTTAGCAATTTTTTTCTACACGCGGTATGTCCAATCACTACCCGTGAGCAATTACTTGGAAAATTGAAACTTCGTATTCAATTTTCCAAAGGAAGAAGTAGACTCATGGAGTCATCATGGGAAAAGGTCACCTAGGCCATAATTAATTAATATCCATAATCTATTCTATAATAATAAAATAAAGGGAAAACACACTTAGATTTTAATTATTATTTTTTCGTTTATGTAAGATATTATTTATTGTTGAATTAATTGTATGAAATGTTTAATTAATAAATTTCAACAAAAAACTTTCCAACTTCTTAATTAAGCATATAGTTATACTAGATTAGATTTTAATTGTTTTTTTTTTTTTTAAAAAAAAAGTTAATGTAAGATATTATTTATTGTTGAATTAATTGTATGAAATGTTTAATTAATAAATTTCAACAACAAACTTTCCAACTTCTCAATTAAGCATGTAGTTATACTAGATTAGATTTTAATTGTTTTTTTTTTTTTTTTAAGTTTATGTAAGATCTTATTTATTGTTGAATTAATTGTATGAAATTTTTAATTTCAACAACAAACTTTACAACTCTTTAATTAAACACATAGCTAAAGTAGATTTTATATATATGACTAAAGGAGTATAATTCATCAATATCATAATTAAACAATGATAAAATTCTTTATTACTATCGGTAAGCGCATAATATTCAATAAACGATTTTGATGATGTAACTCTCAATGACTTCAACGCACATTTACAACGTAATATAAAAGGAATTTGAAGTAAAACAAACTTAAAGACAAGCTCAAGGAAGAAATGGCGATACAAGATCTTATAGTTTAGTACTCTTAATGTAGGTGGGTTGATATTCAGTTATTTCTAAGCTCATAAGATTCACGCATGCTCATATAAGTCTTAGGGTCAATTACATAAATATTTTGAACTCCATATTCTCTTATACCGACATACCGGTGTCTCAGACTCACTTTGCATGCTCTTTGGAACTAGGCAACTTCATATCGGTCTTCACAGCCGATTGTATAGCTTCTGGAATCAGACAGCTTTATACCGATCTCCATATCGGTCTACCTAAGGATTAACATGCTCTATGGAACCAACATGAACCATACCAATCTCTATATCAGTGAACCTGTATTTTTTACATACTCTTTGGAACATGCATGAACCGTACTGATATCTATACCGTTCAGTAATCCAGTAGTTAGGACGCCTTAATACTTAATGGTAACTATTTAATAGTCGTTTGAAATTAACACCGGCATACCGGTCACAATGTAAAAATTTGAGTCTACTCAAATTTTCACTATAAATGGAGACTCTTTTCCATTTTTGCTGAGTTCTTACACCTTCTAACTTTTCTTGAAAGCAAAAACTGAGAGAAATATAAAACTTTTTTATCATTTCATTTTCATTATTTCATAAACTCATTAGATACATCTTAATATATTTGGGTAACACACTCATATTCAATCTTTGTAATCTTAGTGAGTTCACAAATAGTATTGTAAATATTTTTATTCTTCAAACACTTGTGTGAAACTCCTTGTGTGAACAGTGAGTAATCCCAGGGGTGAATTTGTGTAAATATTAGAGATGAGTCTTGGATCAAAGACCTCTCGGTTGTAAAAGTTCTTGAACTTAGTGGAACTTTCAAGGGAGCTTGAAGAAAAGTGAACGTAGGCAAGAGTTTTGGCCGAACGACTATAAAATCGATTTTTTGTTTCGCTTCCCGTAACTCATTTATTTTCCCATTGTCATATTTTTGAATTTATTAATTGTGATATTTAGTAAGGCTTTCTCTAGCAATAACTTAAAATTGTTAAGAATTTAAAATTCGTATTTATTTTTAATTACCCAATTCACTCTCCTTATTGGATATAATTATTGTAAGACTTATAGGTAATTCCACTATCAAGATAACTACAAATAGACCCGGTCACGGCCGAATCGAACTGTTTACAGTTCCACAAATGTGGAATCGGGAATTGGAATCGGACCGAAGGGTTCTTGTTTAGTTCCGGTTCATTTTTTAAAAAATTAATTTAAAAAATTGTAAATTTATTTTAAAAAATAGAAATGAGATATTATAAAAATTACCAAAAATAAATAATGTAAAGAGTTATTAATTTGAATTTTATTACATTAAATTAAAAACTTACATTATTAATTTGATTTTTATTACATTAAATTAAAAACTTAAATTAAAAATAAAATAAAAGAGTTGGAACTTAATTTTATATCATGAGAGGCTATGTGATATTATGTAAAATTAGTGGTGGGGTGAGTTTCAGTTCCCACTTATATATTTATGCTGGATGACTTGGTGGGAAACCTTAAGAGCTGTGTATTACCTCCCATTTGTTTCAATCTACTATTATATTGGACCTGGATTAGCAACCATGTTTGATGGATATTTGTACGGTTGTAAGAATGGTTATTTGAGATGATATTATAGTATATGTTATTTTCATATATTATTACATATATATACTTGCATATCTTTATTTTGTTGGTGATGTCATGTTCAGAGTATGAGTGCTTTACTTACTGAGTTCTTTAAGCACACCATCTTTTTCCCAAACATCTCAGGTAATTAGCACGCACAACAGTAGCAATACTAGGATTTGATCCATGTGCCATAGTCACTTTTCGATTTGGTCAAGACATTTAAGATATTATTTTCATATTTTTTCAGACTTGTGTTGTAAACCATAATATTGGAGAATTATTAAGAGATTTGCTAAACTTTTAATATAAGAAGCATTATTTGTGCATGTTTATTTGATTTGTATGACATGTAGAATGATCAAACGAAAGAAGTCCGCGAACCTCTTTCTAGGGTTGAGCCCACTCTAGGGAGACGGTCATGACAAATTTGGTATCAAAGACTAAGGTTTTAGATTCTATAGACATATAACATTAGATTAGGGAATTAAAATATTAGTTTTATGTTTGTAGGAAAATATCTGGACGTGGCGTGTTACTGATCCTCAGCGTGGGAGAATGAGAGCTTGCAGATAGGTGAGAATATCGAGTATTGGTACTGACAGACCTCACACTAAGACTGTAGATCCTGAACCAGATGTAGCTTCATTTGGTATTCCTTCGATTATTGAGGGTGATGGGGGTTCTAGACCTATACCTGCAGTAGTTTTGACAGCTACCCCAATCGTTATTCCTATAACTGCATCTGACATGGTTCCTACGCTTGTAGCTAATATGACCCTGTCGCTCATTCAATTTCACCTATAGCCATACATCTATAAGATATAATGAGGATGTTTATTGAAAATATTTCATAGATAGTTTCCAAAGGGCCAACGACTAATGTACCTTCGAGCAGCAGTAGTAATACGAGCAAACTGTATCAGTTTCTTAATTTTAGGCCTCTTCAGTTTCATGACATGGCTTATCCCATCATTGTAGAGAAGTGGAAGGATGACATCATGCACATATTCAGCATGTTGGACTTGACCGATCAAAAGAATGTTAAATTTGCCACTTTTATGATGATAGGTGAAGTTGAGAAATGATGGAAGCACACCGAGACAATACTGACAGATAAGTTGAGATCACTAGATTATTGGAGAGCTGATGGACCTAGAAGACCTTAATATATTACATGAAATATGTTCGAGGAAGCCTTCGATAAAAAGGAATTTTCTTATCCCTATCGGAGTTAGCATCATTGTTTGTTCGAGCATATGGTTCAGGGCCCAACAAAGACTGTGATAGAGTATGAGAGGAGGAAGATTTCCTTATCTCGCTACTATCCAGAGTTAATAATCGATATCTGTTACCTCATATTCGATGACTTGTTTTATCTGTTGGGTTTCTAAGTATTCCTAAGATTAATTTAAGCAATGAAATATGTGAATACATAAAGAAGTATAACGGAATTATACTCACTTTGAACGGATGAGAGGATGTGTGTAGAACAAAACTTTTGCTCTTTGAGAAGTCTCCAAGATCCTCTTTGAATTTTGATCTTCAAGCTCCAAGCTTCAATGGTGATTCCAAGCTCAAAGGTTGGTTTCCCTATCACCTTAGATGATTCTTGTGTGTGCAAGCACTTGAATATTTGCAACAAATCTTCTTCTATTCTTCCTTGAAGCTCTCGGAAATGAGAGAAAAAAATGGAGAGAGTGTGTTTTTTCAAATGGGCGTGAATGAGAGAGGAAAGAAGTGAGTGTCTTGACTTGTTAAAATTGATTTCAAAAATCAAATCTAAGATATACCAATATTTGGTATTAGTCAATCACATCTTACACAAGTTTGGTGTGTTGGACAAGTTATCACCAACCCACCAAAACCCATCAACATAAAGTGACTAGGTGTTGTGATGTGACTTATGGGCCCCACTTGATTCAAAATTCGAGAGTAGGCCCGCAACGCATCCCGGGCTCAGGTTCGCTAATTCCAAATTAATAAATTTTTCGTTGCGACGTAATTAAATCAAATTTAATTAAATAATTATGCCAAGTAAAATCACAATTCACGTCGCTCGCGAATTAATTCTAAATTAATTCGTTTGCCCGAATTAAAATCCAATTTTAATTCCACGTCGAAATCTAATTTCGTTTAATATATAGAATATATTATTTTATCGATTAATTCCAAATTAATCGTTCTCTCTCTTCAAATAGTATTTTATCTCAGATAAAATCTCTCCGTAATTAATCATAGATTAATTATGTTCGAATCAAATGTCATCGGTGAATTTTCGGGAAACGACCCAAGAGATCCATGGATATGTTTGCAGTAAATCTGGTCGTCGGACTATCCGAACACGTACGTACCTCATACTATATTTTTACCGATTTACGAGACATGGTTGGCTTCTAGCAAAGCACCGTGCCTACCTAATTCTTCAGAAATATTCTTAATAGAATATATAATCTATGTCAAGCGTAGTATATGTAGTATTGCGTATTACGATCCAGTATCGGATGTCACATGCTAGGCCTGAGGCTGGAATAGTGTCTGTCCCGTACGAAGCATATATCGGATCACTAGCAACTAATCTCTTTAATCGGGTAGGGGAGTTTATAGGGTCGGGTTTATAATTTCGGGTCAATTTGGACCGATCCGAAATATCGAGGCGGGTCACGGATTTTAGACAGAAAACTCGGGTGTGACCTGATCCGGGCCGATGTAAATGATATGATAATTATAATATATATTTTTAATGGTTTAATATTGACAAAAAAGACTTATGAGTAGTGCCGAAGGAATGGTGAGTGAAAGAGGAATTAGGTCAAATAGAAATAGGGGTGTCAAAACGAATCAACGAATCGAATTTGTATCGAATCCTTAACGAATCAAATCAAAATGTGATGGATTCGTATTCGATTCGTTTATTAAACGAATCATAATATCAGGATTCGTATTCGATTCGTTTATTAAACGAATCGAATACGAATATTCGTTTATTCGTTTAGTCAATGATATTATTTAATAAAATAATCTACCACACTTGATTTACATTAATTCTTCATAAATATATACATATAAAATATGTAATTAATATATTTACTAAAAATACCTCACAAAATATTGAAAATATTTTTTTTTTCTATAATAATTAACTATAATTTCTCAAATCTTAATTGAAAATTAACCAGAACTAGTAAATAAAAATAATAAAACGAATCCTAAACGAATAAACGAATCAATGAGCTTAAATTCGTATTCGATTCGTTTAATAAACGAATTGAATCGAATTGACTCATTTATTAAACGAATCCATTTTTTCAAACCCGTATTCGCTTTAAAGCGAATCGAATCGAACGAATAAACGAATCCTGACCCAAATTGCCACCCGTAAATAGAAATAGAGAGAAATGAAACCGGTTACTTTATATTTTATAACTATTTAATTTCTTTTTTAAATTTGATCATTGAATTCACTCAAAGTGAATCCAAAATGAATCTAACGGTCAACATGCCCAAGGGTATTATAGACAAGCCCCACAGACACTTATAAATGTTAGCAATTTTTTTCTACACGCGGTATGTCCAATCACTACCCGTGAGCAATTACTTGGAAAATTGAAACTTCGTATTCAATTTTCCAAAGGAAGAAGTAGACTCATGGAGTCATCATGGGAAAAGGTCACCTAGGCCATAATTAATTAATATCCATAATCTATTCTATAATAATAAAATAAAGGGAAAACACACTTAGATTTTAATTATTATTTTTTCGTTTATGTAAGATATTATTTATTGTTGAATTAATTGTATGAAATGTTAATTAATAAATTTCAACAAAAAACTTTCCAACTTCTTAATTAAGCATATAGTTATACTAGATTAGATTTTAATTGTTTTTTTTTTTTAAAAAAAAAAAAGTTAATGTAAGATATTATTTATTGTTGAATTAATTGTATGAAATGTTTAATTAATAAATTTCAACAACAAACTTTCCAACTTCTCAATTAAGCATATAGTTATACTAGATTAGATTTTAATTGTTTTTTTTTTTTTTTTTTTTTTTAAGTTTATGTAAGATCTTATTTATTGTTGAATTAATTGTATGAAATTTTTAATTTCAACAACAAACTTTACAACTCTTTAATTAAACACATAGCTAAAGTAGATTTTATATATATGACTAAAGGAGTATAATTCATCAATATCATAATTAAACAATGATAAAATTCTTTATTACTATCGGTAAGCGCATAATATTCAATAAACGATTTTGATGATGTAACTCTCAATGACTTCAACGCACATTTACAACGTAATATAAAAGGAATTTGAAGTAAAACAAACTTAAAGACAAGCTCAAGGAAGAAATGGCGATACAAGATCTTATAGTTTAGTACTCTTAATGTAGGTGGGTTGATATTCAGTTATTTCTAAGCTCATAAGATTCACGCATGCTCATATAAGTCTTAGGGTCAATTACATAAATATTTTGAACTCCATATTCTCTTATACCGACATACCGGTGTCTCAGACTCACTTTGCATGCTCTTTGGAACTAGGCAACTTCATATCGGTCTTCACAGCCGATTGTATAGCTTCTGGAATCAGACAGCTTTATACCGATCTCCATATCGGTCTACCTAAGGATTAACATGCTCTATGGAACCAACATGAACCATACCAATCTCTATATCAGTGAACCTGTATTTTTTACATACTCTTTGGAACATGCATGAACCGTACTGATATCTATACCGTTCAGTAATCCAGTAGTTAGGACGCCTTTAATACTTAATGGTAACTATTTAATAGTCGTTTGAAATTAACACCGGCATACCGGTCACAATGTAAAAATTTGAGTCTACTCAAAATTTTCACTATAAATGGAGACTCTTTTCCATTTTTGCTGAGTTCTTACACCTTCTAACTTTTCTTGAAAGCAAAAACTGAGAGAAATATAAAACCTTTTTTATCATTTCATTTTCATTATTTCATAAACTCATTAGATACATCTTAATATATTTGGGTAACACACTCATATTCAATCTTTGTAATCTTAGTGAGTTCACAAATAGTATTGTAAATATTTTTATTCTTCAAACACTTGTGTGAAACTCCTTGTGTGAACAGTGAGTAATCCCAGGGGTGAATTTGTGTAAATATTAGAGATGAGTCTTGGATCAAAGACCTCTCGGTTGTAAAAGTTCTTGAACTTAGTGGAACTTTCAAGGGAGCTTGAAGAAAAGTGAACGTAGGCAAGAGTTTTGGCCGAACGACTATAAAATCGATTTTTTGTTTCGCTTCCCGTAACTCATTTATTTTCCCATTGTCATATTTTTGAATTTATTAATTGTGATATTTAGTAAGGCTTTCTCTAGCAATAACTTAAAATTGTTAAGAATTTAAAATTCGTATTTATTTTTAATTACCCAATTCACTCTCCTTATTGGATATAATTATTGTAAGACTTATAGGTAATTCCACTATCAAGATAACTACAAATAGACCCGGTCACGGCCGAATCGAACTGTTTACAGTTCCACAAATGTGGAATCGGGAATTGGAATCGGACCGAAGGGTTCTTGTTTAGTTCCGGTTCATTTTTTAAAAAATTAATTTAAAAAATTGTAAATTTATTTTAAAAAATAGAAATGAGATATTATAAAAATTACCAAAAATAAATAATGTAAAGAGTTATTAATTTGAATTTTATTACATTAAATTAAAAACTTACATTATTAATTTGAATTTTATTACATTAAATTAAAAACTTAAATTAAAAATAAAATAAAAGAGTTGGAACTTAATTTTATATCATGAGAGGCTATGTGATATTATGTAAAATTAGTGGTGGGGTGAGTTTCAGTTCCCACTTATATATTTATGCTGGATGACTTGGTGGGAAACCTTAAGAGCTGTGTATTACCTCCCATTTGTTTCAATCTACTATTATATTGGACCTGGATTAGCAACCATGTTTGATGGATATTTGTACGGTTGTAAGAATGGTTATTTGAGATGATATTATAGTATATGTTATTTTCATATATTATTACATATATATACTTGCATATCTTTATTTTGTTGGTGATGTCATGTTCAGAGTATGAGTGCTTTACTTACTGAGTTCTTTAAGCACACCATCTTTTTTCCCAAACATCTCAGGTAATTAGCACGCACAACAGTAGCAATACTAGGATTTGATCCATGTGCCATAGTCACTTTTCGATTTGGTCAAGACATTTAAGATATTATTTTCATATTTTTTCAGACTTGTGTTGTAAACCATAATATTGGAGAATTATTAAGAGATTTGCTAAACTTTTAATATAAGAAGCATTATTTGTGCATGTTTATTTGATTTGTATGACATGTAGAATGATCAAACGAAAGAAGTCCGCGAACCTCTTTCTAGGGTTGAGCCCACTCTAGGGAGACGGTCATGACAAATTTGGTATCAAAGACTAAGGTTTTAGATTCTATAGACATATAACATTAGATTAGGGAATTAAAATATTAGTTTTATGTTTGTAGGAAAATATCTGGACGTGGCCGTGTTACTGATCCTCAGCGTGGGAGAATGAGAGCTTGCAGATAGGTGAGAATATCGAGTATTGGTACTGACAGACCTCACACTAAGACTGTAGATCCTGAACCAGATGTAGCTTCATTTGGTATTCCTTCGATTATTGAGGGTGATGGGGGGTTATAGACCTATACCTGCAGTAGTTTTGACAGCTACCCCAATCGTTATTCCTATAACTGCATCTGACATGGTTCCTACGCTTGTAGCTAATATGACCCTGTCGCTCATTCAATTTCACCTATAGCCATACATCTATAAGATATAATGAGGATGTTTATTGAAAATATTTCATAGATAGTTTCCAAAGGGCCAACGACTAATGTACCTTCGAGCAGCAGTAGTAATACGAGCAAACTGTATCAGTTTCTTAATTTTAGGCCTCTTCAGTTTCATGACATGGCTTATCCCATCATTGTAGAGAAGTGGAAGGATGACATCATGCACATATTCAGCATGTTGGACTTGACCGATCAAAAGAATGTTAAATTTGCCACTTTTATGATGATAGGTGAAGTTGAGAAATGATGGAAGCACACCGAGACAATACTGACAGATAAGTTGAGATCACTAGATTATTGGAGAGCTGATGGACCTAGAAGACCTTAATATATTACATGAAATATGTTCGAGGAAGCCTTCGATAAAAAGGAATTTTCTTATCCCTATCGGAGTTAGCATCATTGTTTGTTCGAGCATATGGTTCAGGGCCCAACAAAGACTGTGATAGAGTATGAGAGGAGGAAGATTTCCTTATCTCGCTACTATCCAGAGTTAATAATCGATATCTGTTACCTCATATTCGATGACTTGTTTTATCTGTTGGGTTTCTAAGTATTCCTAAGATTAATTTAAGCAATGAAATATGTGAATACATAAAGAAGTATAACGGAATTATACTCACTTTGAACGGATGAGAGGATGTGTGTAGAACAAAACTTTTGCTCTTTGAGAAGTCTCCAAGATCCTCTTTGAATTTTGATCTTCAAGCTCCAAGCTTCAATGGTGATTCCAAGCTCAAAGGTTGGTTTCCCTATCACCTTAGATGATTCTTGTGTGTGCAAGCACTTGAATATTTGCAACAAATCTTCTTCTATTCTTCCTTGAAGCTCTCGGAAATGAGAGAAAAAAATGGAGAGAGTGTGTTTTTTCAAATGGGCGTGAATGAGAGAGGAAAGAAGTGAGTGTCTTGACTTGTTAAAATTGATTTCAAAAATCAAATCTAAGATATACCAAATATTTGGTATTAGTCAATCACATCTTACACAAGTTTGGTGTGTTGGACAAGTTATCACCAACCCACCAAAACCCATCAACATAAAGTGACTAGGTGTTGTGATGTGACTTATGGGCCCCACTTGATTCAAAATTCGAGTAGGCCCGCAACGCATCCCGGGCTCAGGTTCGCTAATTCCAAATTAATAAATTTTTCGTTGCGACGTAATTAAATCAAATTTAATTAAATAATTATGCCAAGTAAAATCACAATTCACGTCGCTCGCGAATTAATTCTAAATTAATTCGTTTGCCCGAATTAAAATCCAATTTTAATTCCACGTCGAAATCTAATTTCGTTTAATATATAGAATATATTATTTTATCGATTAATTCCAAATTAATCGTTCTCTCTCTTCAAATAGTATTTTATCTCAGATAAAATCTCTCCGTAATTAATCATAGATTAATTATGTTCGAATCAAATGTCATCGGTGAATTTTCGGGAAACGACCCAAGAGATCCATGGATATGTTTGCAGTAAATCTGGTCGTCGGACTATCCGAACACGTACGTACCTCATACTATATTTTTACCGATTTACGAGACATGGTTGGCTTCTAGCAAAGCACCGTGCCTACCTAATTCTTCAGAAATATTCTTAATAGAATATATAATCTATGTCAAGCGTAGTATATGTAGTATTGCGTATTACGATCCAGTATCGGATGTCACATGCTAGGCCTGAGGCTGGGATGGAATAGTGTCTGTCCCGTACGAAGCATATATCGGATCACTAGCAACTAATCTCTTTAATCGGGTAGGGGAGTTTATAGGGTCGGGTTTATAATTTCGGGTCAATTTGGACCGATCCGAAATATCGAGGCGGGTCACGGATTTTAGACAGAAAACTCGGGTGTGACCTGATCCGGGCCGATGTAAATGATATGATAATTATAATATATATTTTTAATGGTTTAATATTGACAAAAAAGACTTATGAGTAGTGCCGAAGGAATGGTGAGTGAAAGAGGAATTAGGTCAAATAGAAATAGGGGTGTCAAAACGAATCAACGAATCGAATTTGTATCGAATCCTTAACGAATCAAATCAAAATGTGATGGATTCGTATTCGATTCGTTTATTAAACGAATCATAATATCAGGATTCGTATTCGATTCGTTTATTAAACGAATCGAATACGAATATTCGTTTATTCGTTTAGTCAATGATATTATTTAATAAAATAATCTACCACACTTGATTTACATTAATTCTTCATAAATATATACATATAAAATATGTAATTAATATATTTACTAAAAATACCTCACAAAATATTGAAAATATTATTTTTTTTCTATAATAATTAACTATAATTTCTCAAATCTTAATTGAAAATTAACCAGAACTAGTAAATAAAAATAATAAAACGAATCCTAAACGAATAAACGAATCAATGAGCTTAAATTCGTATTTGATTCGTTTAATAAACGAATTGAATCGAATTGACTCATTTATTAAACGAATCCATTTTTTCAAACCCGTATTCGCTTTAAAGCGAATCGAATCGAACGAATAAACGAATCCTGACCCAAATTGCCACCCGTAAATAGAAATAGAGAGAAATGAAACCGGTTACTTTATATTTTATAACTATTTAATTTCTTTTTTAAATTTGATCATTGAATTCACTCAAAGTGAATCCAAAATGAATCTAACGGTCAACATGCCCAAGGGTATTATAGACAAGCCCCACAGACACTTATAAATGTTAGCAATTTTTTTCTACACGCGGTATGTCCAATCACTACCCGTGAGCAATTACTTGGAAAATTGAAACTTCGTATTCAATTTTCCAAAGGAAGAAGTAGACTCATGGAGTCATCATGGGAAAAGGTCACCTAGGCCATAATTAATTAATATCCATAATCTATTCTATAATAATAAAATAAAGGGAAAACACACTTAGATTTTAATTATTATTTTTTCGTTTATGTAAGATATTATTTATTGTTGAATTAATTGTATGAAATGTTTAATTAATAAATTTCAACAAAAAACTTTCCAACTTCTTAATTAAGCATATAGTTATACTAGATTAGATTTTAATTGTTTTTTTTTTTTAAAAAAAAAAAAGTTAATGTAAGATATTATTTATTGTTGAATTATTGTATGAAATGTTTAATTAATAAATTTCAACAACAAACTTTCCAACTTCTCAATTAAGCATATAGTTATACTAGATTAGATTTTAATTGTTTTTTTTTTTTTTTTTTTTTTTTAAGTTTATGTAAGATCTTATTTATTGTTGAATTAATTGTATGAAATTTTTAATTTCAACAACAAACTTTACAACTCTTTAATTAAACACATAGCTAAAGTAGATTTTATATATATGACTAAAGGAGTATAATTCATCAATATCATAATTAAACAATGATAAAATTCTTTATTACTATCGGTAAGCGCATAATATTCAATAAACGATTTTGATGATGTAACTCTCAATGACTTCAACGCACATTTACAACGTAATATAAAAGGAATTTGAAGTAAAACAAACTTAAAGACAAGCTCAAGGAAGAAATGGCGATACAAGATCTTATAGTTTAGTACTCTTAATGTAGGTGGGTTGATATTCAGTTATTTCTAAGCTCATAAGATTCACGCATGCTCATATAAGTCTTAGGGTCAATTACATAAATATTTTGAACTCCATATTCTCTTATACCGACATACCGGTGTCTCAGACTCACTTTGCATGCTCTTTGGAACTAGGCAACTTCATATCGGTCTTCACAGCCGATTGTATAGCTTCTGGAATCAGACAGCTTTATACCGATCTCCATATCGGTCTACCTAAGGATTAACATGCTCTATGGAACCAACATGAACCATACCAATCTCTATATCAGTGAACCTGTATTTTTTACATACTCTTTGGAACATGCATGAACCGTACTGATATCTATACCGTTCAGTAATCCAGTAGTTAGGACGCCTTTAATACTTAATGGTAACTATTTAATAGTCGTTTGAAATTAACACCGGCATACCGGTCACAATGTAAAAATTTGAGTCTACTCAAAATTTTCACTATAAATGGAGACTCTTTTCCATTTTTGCTGAGTTCTTACACCTTCTAACTTTTCTTGAAAGCAAAAACTGAGAGAAATATAAAACCTTTTTTATCATTTCATTTTCATTATTTCATAAACTCATTAGATACATCTTAATATATTTGGGTAACACACTCATATTCAATCTTTTAATCTAGTGAGTTCACAAATAGTATTGTAAATATTTTTATTCTTCAAACACTTGTGTGAAACTCCTTGTGTGAACAGTGAGTAATCCCAGGGGTGAATTTGTGTAAATATTAGAGATGAGTCTTGGATCAAAGACCTCTCGGTTGTAAAAGTTCTTGAACTTAGTGGAACTTTCAAGGGAGCTTGAAGAAAAGTGAACGTAGGCAAGAGTTTTGGCCGAACGACTATAAAATCGATTTTTTGTTTCGCTTCCCGTAACTCATTTATTTTCCCATTGTCATATTTTTGAATTTATTAATTGTGATATTTAGTAAGGCTTTCTCTAGCAATAACTTAAAATTGTTAAGAATTTAAAATTCGTATTTATTTTTAATTACCCAATTCACTCTCCTTATTGGATATAATTATTGTAAGACTTATAGGTAATTCCACTATCAAGATAACTACAAATAGACCCGGTCACGGCCGAATCGAACTGTTTACAGTTCCACAAATGTGGAATCGGGAATTGGAATCGGACCGAAGGGTTCTTGTTTAGTTCCGGTTCATTTTTTAAAAAATTAATTTAAAAAATTGTAAATTTATTTTAAAAAATAGAAATGAGATATTATAAAAATTACCAAAAATAAATAATGTAAAGAGTTATTAATTTGAATTTTATTACATTAAATTAAAAACTTACATTATTAATTTGAATTTTTATTACATTAAATTAAAAACTTAAATTAAAAATAAAATAAAAGAGTTGGAACTTAATTTTATATCATGAGAGGCTATGTGATATTATGTAAAATTAGTGGTGGGGTGAGTTTCAGTTCCCACTTATATATTTATGCTGGATGACTTGGTGGGAAACCTTAAGAGCTGTGTATTACCTCCCATTTGTTTCAATCTACTATTATATTGGACCTGGATTAGCAACCATGTTTGATGGATATTTGTACGGTTGTAAGAATGGTTATTTGAGATGATATTATAGTATATGTTATTTTCATATATTATTACATATATATACTTGCATATCTTTATTTTGTTGGTGATGTCATGTTCAGAGTATGAGTGCTTTACTTACTGAGTTCTTTAAGCACACCATCTTTTTTCCCAAACATCTCAGGTAATTAGCACGCACAACAGTAGCAATACTAGGATTTGATCCATGTGCCATAGTCACTTTTCGATTTGGTCAAGACATTTAAGATATTATTTTCATATTTTTTCAGACTTGTGTTGTAAACCATAATATTGGAGAATTATTAAGAGATTTGCTAAACTTTTAATATAAGAAGCATTATTTGTGCATGTTATTTGATTTGTATGACATGTAGAATGATCAAACGAAAGAAGTCCGCGAACCTCTTTCTAGGGTTGAGCCCACTCTAGGGAGACGGTCATGACAAATTTGGTATCAAAGACTAAGGTTTTAGATTCTATAGACATATAACATTAGATTAGGGAATTAAAATATTAGTTTTATGTTTGTAGGAAAATATCTGGACGTGGCCGTGTTACTGATCCTCAGCGTGGGAGAATGAGAGCTTGCAGATAGGTGAGAATATCGAGTATTGGTACTGACAGACCTCACACTAAGACTGTAGATCCTGAACCAGATGTAGCTTCATTTGGTATTCCTTCGATTATTGAGGGTGATGGGGGGTTCTAGACCTATACCTGCAGTAGTTTTGACAGCTACCCCAATCGTTATTCCTATAACTGCATCTGACATGGTTCCTACGCTGTAGCTAATATGACCCTGTCGCTCATTCAATTTCACCTATAGCCATACATCTATAAGATATAATGAGGATGTTTATTGAAAATATTTCATAGATAGTTTCCAAAGGGCCAACGACTAATGTACATTCGAGCAGCAGTAGTAATACGAGCAAACTGTATCAGTTTCTTAATTTTAGGCCTCTTCAGTTTCATGACATGGCTTATCCCATCATTGTAGAGAAGTGGAAGGATGACATCATGCACATATTCAGCATGTTGGACTTGACCGATCAAAAGAATGTTAAATTTGCCACTTTTATGATGATAGGTGAAGTTGAGAAATGATGGAAGCACACCGAGACAATACTGACAGATAAGTTGAGATCACTAGATTATTGGAGAGCTGATGGACCTAGAAGACCTTAATATATTACATGAAATATGTTCGAGGAAGCCTTCGATAAAAAGGAATTTTCTTATCCCTATCGGAGTTAGCATCATTGTTTGTTCGAGCATATGGTTCAGGGCCCAACAAAGACTGTGATAGAGTATGAGAGGAGGAAGATTTCCTTATCTCGCTACTATCCAGAGTTAATAATCGATATCTGTTACCTCATATTCGATGACTTGTTTTATCTGTTGGGTTTCTAAGTATTCCTAAGATTAATTTAAGCAATGAAATATGTGAATACATAAAGAAGTATAACGAAATTATACTCACTTTGAACGGATGAGAGGATGTGTGTAGAACAAAACTTTTGCTCTTTGAGAAGTCTCCAAGATCCTCTTTGAATTTTGATCTTCAAGCTCCAAGCTTCAATGGTGATTCCAAGCTCAAAGGTTGGTTTCCCTATCACCTTAGATGATTCTTGTGTGTGCAAGCACTTGAATATTTGCAACAAATCTTCTTCTATTCTTCCTTGAAGCTCTCGGAAATGAGAGAAAAAAATGGAGAGAGTGTGTTTTTTCAAATGGGCGTGAATGAGAGAGGAAAGAAGTGAGTGTCTTGACTTGTTAAAATTGATTTCAAAAATCAAATCTAAGATATACCAAATATTTGGTATTAGTCAATCACATCTTACACAAGTTTGGTGTGTTGGACAAGTTATCACCAACCCACCAAAACCCATCAACATAAAGTGACTAGGTGTTGTGATGTGACTTATGGGCCCCACTTGATTCAAAATTCGAGTAGGCCCGCAACGCATCCCGGGCTCAGGTTCGCTAATTCCAAATTAATAAATTTTTCGTTGCGACGTAATTAAATCAAATTTAATTAAATAATTATGCCAAGTAAAATCACAATTCACGTCGCTCGCGAATTAATTCTAAATTAATTCGTTTGCCCGAATTAAAATCCAATTTTAATTCCACGTCGAAATCTAATTTCGTTTAATATATAGAATATATTATTTTATCGATTAATTCCAAATTAATCGTTCTCTCTCTTCAAATAGTATTTTATCTCAGATAAAATCTCTCCGTAATTAATCATAGATTAATTATGTTCGAATCAAATGTCATCGGTGAATTTTCGGGAAACGACCCAAGAGATCCATGGATATGTTTGCAGTAAATCTGGTCGTCGGACTATCCGAACACGTACGTACCTCATACTATATTTTTACCGATTTACGAGACATGGTTGGCTTCTAGCAAAGCACCGTGCCTACCTAATTCTTCAGAAATATTCTTAATAGAATATATAATCTATGTCAAGCGTAGTATATGTAGTATTGCGTATTACGATCCAGTATTGGATGTCACATGCTAGGCCTGAGGCTGGAATAGTGTCTGTCCCGTACGAAGCATATATCGGATCACTAGCAACTAATCTCTTTAATCGGGTAATCATGACCTTGTCATATTATCCCGATGGTTGTAACACATTAGAGCACCAGTTATGTATCCATGTGTGTTCATCATCTCCATATGACTGAAGTGATACTTCCATATTGACATCACATCCATACACTATGATTCTCAAGAAAGCCAGAAGAGGCGTACACAGAACTTATTAAAGTCCTGGACGACCAAAACCAAACCGTATTTATTGTCGTAAGTACTAGCAATGCAAGTCTAAGGTTAAGACCAAATACACCTACCCTGATACGGATTCCCATAGATATATAGTCATACTACCAATGAGATTCTGTGGGGTCTATCTAGAGTGAAGCTGTTTTCGTACCATTGGTAAACACAACCTCCTATCACACTTGCATAAATATCCAATACTTAAATATATGAGAATTATGCTGTTACACTTCCATAACACGCATAAGTGCAATACTAGTCTATTCCGCATTATCGATGTCCAGTTTTGATAATACTACGACTAGGGATATTTAATGATTAAACCGTTATGAATTGATACTGTCTCATATCTTGTAATCTAGAACTAATCATATAGACTTTTATCATTTATATATCCAAGTAAATAAATTACAAAATGATAAAAGGTAATTTCCATTGTCACATAGTTAACTTGTACAAAAACCAAAATGTATTTTACAAATAGTGACGCTATGGGTCATAACTGTCTAACATTATCAACTTCAGGGAGCCTCGGTATTTTCAAAAATTGATCTTCGATTTGGATTTCATCAGATGAGGATCTGGGATACAAATATTTCTAACACTGCATTCTGAACGAGATATAAGCATTATGAGTTCTTAGTGATGACATTCGGACTTACCAATACACCTACAACATTCATGGATTTAATGAATATAGTGTTCCAGCCGTATCTAGATGAGTTTATCGCAGTATTTATTGATGATATCCTTGTGTATTCACCTTCTCGGGTTGATCATTAGCAACACCTTCGATTGGTGATGGAGACTTTGAGAAGGGAAAAACTTAATGTCAAGTTCTGTAAATGTGAGTTATGGAGGGATAAAATGGTATTTATATAGATCTCCAAAATGTCGAAGCAGTTCTGAATATGAGAGACCGAGAACGGTGACATGGATTCAAAGTTTCCTGGAATTAGTAGGCTACTACCATCATTTTATTTGATATTTCTATATTATTACTTCTCCAATGACTCAGCTGACGAGAAAGAATGTACCATTTGTATAGACTGATGATTGTAAAAGGACCTTCTGCATAGGTACTTATTCTACCATATGGACTTGATGGATATGTGGTTTATACTGATATGTCACAACAATGATTAGAATGTGTACTAATACAGCATGAGAGAGTGATTACCGATGCCTCGAGACAGTTGAAGACTCATAAGAAGAATTATCCCACCCATGATTTAGAGATGGCAGTGATTGTACATGCTCTAAAGATTTAGATGCATTATTTATATGGTGCCAAATGTGAGATTTATACCGATCATAAGAGTCTGAAATATTTTTCCACTCAGAAAGAGCTGAATTTTAGGTAGAGACATTGGATGGAGTTCCTAAGTGACTATGATTGTACTATTAATTATCATCCAAGAAAGGCTAATATAGTTATTGATGCACTGAGTATGAAGAGTATGGGTAAATTGTACTTTTTAATAGCCAGACAGAGGATGTTTGAGGAGATGGCAGCTTTACGTTTGACTTTCGAGATGTCCGATAATGGAGTTCTTCTTATCCATATGAAGGTCTGACCTACATTGTTAGATAGACTCAAAACATCACAAAGAAGAGATGATCAATGTGGAAAATTGAGAGTAGAGATTACAAAGAATGTGAATACTATATTTATACTGAGTTTAGATGATGTATTAGTTTTTGATGACAGAGTAGTGGTATCACCTATAGGAACACTTAAGCAGAAGATCTTAGATGAGGCTCATGATACTCCTTATAATATGTATCCTGAGAGCACCAAGATGTATCAAAATTTTAAGAAGACATATTGGTGGCTGAGAATAAAGAGAGAGATTTCAGAGTTTGTATCTCGAAGTTTGGTTTAGCAGCAGGTTAAAGTAGAACATCAACATCCATCCGGATTGCTCCAGCCTCTACATATACCTGAGTGGCCATGGGAAAACATTACGATGGATTGTGTAGCAGGGCTGTCGAGGACACAAAATGATTATTATGTAATTTGGGTAATAGTAAATCGATTGTCAACATCTGCCCATTTTCTACCGATTCGAGTTATATAAGGACAGAGAGACTGGCCAAATTATATGTGAAGCATATTGTACGGTTACATGGTGTACCATTATCGACTGTATCAGATATAGATGTCAGATCTACTTCTCATTTTTGGCAGAGTTTCCTAAAGTCTATGAGATTGAAGATTTCTATGAGCACCATATTCCACCCATAGACCGACTGATAGTCAGAGAGGACTATTCAGAAGTTAGAAGATTTGTAGAAATAATGTATATTGATATTTACTGGAAGTTGGGACAAGCATTTACAACTGATAGAGTTTGCCTACAATAATAACTTCAGGCTAGTATCGGCATGGCTCCGTTTGAGGATTTTATGGGAGGAGATGTAGGACACCTGTTTGTTGGGGCGAGATTAGAGATAAATAGATTCATGGTTCAAACTTAGTAAATATGACATATGAGAGGATCTGACTGATCCGAGCTAGATTGTTAGAGATGCAAAGTCGACAAAAGAGTTATGCCGAAAAAAGAAATAAAGACCTTGAATTCCAAGTGGGGGATAAAGTCTTTTTGAAATTCTTTCCTTGGAATAGAGTATTGAGATTTGGCTAGAATGGAAAGTTGTCACCAAGTTATATTAGTCTTTATGAGATTTTGTAGAGAGTGGACAAAATGGAATATCGTCTGGTATTACTGATGAGTGGTATTTATATCACTATTTCCCACTCATTTAACCGAATATTTTGTATAGTTTCTTGAGTTTTGTGAACATTTTGATTTATTTTGTGTTGTTTTGCAGATAAATAAAGTTTGGGAAGCATTGGAAGCAATTTGGAGCCAAAATAATGAAAAATGACAAAAAAAGGCATTTTGGTAATTTTCAGTGTCACGACGCGCAAGCCTTCGGCGTTGCGACGTCTAACGTGCGCCATATTCTGCTAACATGCGCTGAAGGACACGTGTCAAAATCTGAGAAATTGACTTGCTAACGTGCGCCGTGCCACGTGTCATCATCACCGAAGATCTACTAAAATGCGCTGTGCCACTTGGCATCATCACATGCTACCGATACTACGTGTGCCACATGTCATCTTCTCATTCGACCGCATCAGTCACGTGCCACATGTCAGCCACGTGTCAGCCACGTGTCCGTCATGTGTCATCCACGTCAGCATCCAAGCCGAGTCACCATGCCATGTGTCACCACGTCATCAACAACCAATCAACGTGTGCCACATGTCATCTTCTCATTTGACCGATCGTACCGTGTGCCACGTGTCACAATTTCATTGGGTTGATAGATTCCACGTGCCACTTCAGTAAGCCAACACATCCGCGCGTGTTTAACCAAGTCAACGCGTCTTGGCATCGCGACACAAGAAGGATTATGGCGTCACGACATCAGACCAAATTTCGCCTAAAAATTGAGGCTTTCTTCACCTCATTTGGTATGCTTTCCTTGGGATTTTTCCCCTGATTTCATAGGATTGCATCTATTTTGTAAAATATTAATAATATTTAAATTTTTAGTTTTATTTTTAATTTTTTTACATCATTTATTTTTTACTTTATGCTTTGTAGTTAATTTTTCCGCTTGGGAAGGGTGAAGCTTTTATTATTTTAATTTAGATTAATCTCCCTTAATTATAATATGGAAATTATAATTCAAATTAAAAGAATTACCGCCTTAATGGCTGGTTTTATTTATTTGACATAAAGTAACACCGCCTATATGGCTGGTCTTTAGGTGACAGATAATTACCGCCTATATGGCTGGTTTATGGAAAAATAATGATATGCCTTTATGGCTGGTTAGACTTAATTAAAATCTCACTTAATGAGGATACCACCTATATGTTCGGTTGGTAATATCACAGATAAATGCTATATTATAATAAGGGAGATTCCTAAATTATGAATAATAAATGTGGATACCCCAACCCACAGTATTTTATTTTTATTTTAGGAAAGTGATGAAACACAATATCCACACTTAATAATTGATTTTCTTTTTATGGGTAATTCTTTAGTTTGTTTATTGACTCTTAAGCTTAATGGTTCTTGTTGTCTGATCACCAATAAGATTGATGTGGTAAACTTAAAATGAACTAGACATAGGGATTTTAGGTTTCAGCCTTAGATTCAATAGCTCACGATCTTCCTTGAGGATAGATAACCCTTTAATAGATTTCCTTACATGATAGGAATATACCTGTCAGGTGGAGGTAGCCATAATTGGAACTTAAACTTAATGAATCCAGGTAATTTGGTTGACATAGACATATGGTTCAATTGGGTTATACTGGATATTTGCGTCTGACCATCGGAAGATGCTTTTGCATATCATCGTGTTCCAGGTTAGCAAACTGATTTATTACACATATATAAGGGAATCAATTCATCTTTATAATAATATTGTGTGGAGTCACAACCCTAGATCCTTGAGTCTTTTATTTATTTTCCTTTGTATTTTCTTTTGTGTATTTTTATTTACTTTATTTATCAAATCCACATTCAACCAATCAAAAGCAATCATTCTATTCTCCCTATAATTAGATACATGTAAATAAATAGTATCAATAAATAATAACAATAGTAGGAATTAAGTCCTCGTGGGATCGATATTTTTATACTACTTGAATGATATGTGCGTTTGAGTTATACGCGTGTGAATACACCGGTCAATTACCACTGAAATTGGAAATGATTCATAAAGTATTTCATATATATGTGCTGAAGAAATATATACTAGACCATTCTCACATCTTGGATATTTAACTAATAGAGTTGAACGAGAATCTGATATATGAAGAAAAGCTTATGAAAATCGTAGATCGAAAGGTTCAAGAGTTGAGATCCAGATGTATTCCACTTTTGAAGGTCATGTGATCTAAGGAGACTTGGGAAGTGGAACAGGACATGAGAGAGGAATACCCAGAGTTGTTTGAGGATTGATAAATTTCGAGGATGAAATTTTTGTAAGGTAGGTGGATTTTAGTATCCCATCTTGTAATACCATTATTATTTCATTATCAAAACCAAACAAACACACCTACTAACTCTAACCCTACTAACTCCACAATATTCAATAACCATTTCCATTATCAACAATCTTTAACATTTGAGAGTTTTAAGTTGTATTCAAGGGGAGAGGGTGAGGTGTGTCTTGAGCAAATTATAGGGAGAATTGAGAGCAAATTCTAGGGAGTTTTATTGAGAGAAATTAAAATCATTTGAGAGAGAAATATTTAGAGACAGAAAATGTGTTCAGAGATAGAAATTATCTCATTTGATGTCGACTAATCTATGTATTCGATGAGTGACCACATTTGGAGAATCTTCTTGACAAGATGAATTTTATGACACTAGTCCGTCGTTGAGAAGACGCCTCACGCCCCCGAACGTGCCAGTCAAACGCCGCCTCGTTGCTGCTTTACGTGCCCTACGCACCGCAGCTCGTGTACAACACATCCCAGACTCGAATCTTCCCCTCATCGAGATATGCAATATTGATAATTTGTTTGCCCAAATTGGACATTCGGTTGCTGAGAAACTCGTAAAAAATGGTAGTTATCATTATTTAATCGAACATCGGTAACCACCGTGCTTCAACCCTCACCATCACCATCATTATCACTATGATTCTTGTGAGTATAGTGACCAGTAATTCCTTCGTTGTGAGATTTGGATTTTTTTGGAGCTTAGTACGTGTTGGTTACCATTTTGGGGGTGTAAACATAAGAATTTGAAAGTTTTGAACTTAATTACATATTAGCATGATTATGAGGATAAATCTATAAATTCTATTTTCTTAGGGGTTAATAAGTAATATTTGAGAGTTTTATGACTATATGGACGTATTCGAATAATTTTGGGATTAAAATGGATATTTAAAAGTTTTATGGGTAAAATCATAATTTTGAAAAAGTTGAGAGACCTGATCATAATTTTATATTTTACAGATTCTTAGCAGGGATATAGACATATAAAGGACTTTTGAGTGGATTGAGGTAAGTACAACACACCATGATTCCCTTAACATAATTATTTATTGATTGATGTTTGCAGTGAAAGTGTGTGTGTGTGTGTGTATGAAAGCATGAGAAATATGAATTCATGATTAATGAGATTGATGGATTGGATGTGAGATATGATTATTTGGGATGATGTGTGATGTTAATTGTAGTCGAAGATAAGATAAACTAAGATGATATGAGAGATAAGAAGATAAAAGCAGAGAGAGCTCATAAGATGATATGTGATGTTATGTATAATTAATGGTGGAGCCCACTTATATATTTATGTTGGATGAGTGTAGGCACTGCATTTTTACACATGAAACCCGATGATGAGTCTCATTTGGAGGCACTACCTTTTGAGTCATGAAAACCGCGGGAAACGGACATCGGAAGGGGAAATTCAGAATAAACAAGGTTCACTATTTTCGTTCGTGCTGCGTTCGTGTTTACGTTCGAACGTCAAACGGATTGCGGGCGTTCGTGCCGCGTTTGAGGAAGCGTTCGAACGGTGTCGGTAAATCTGGTTTTGCTGCTAGCTTCACATCCAGCCCAATTAGCCCCCCAAAGCCCATAAAACACATCCCAACTTAAATAAATAAATATTAATTAAACATTAACTAAATAATATAATAATTAAATAATTAAATGATTAAATAAAACATATACCAAACATAAAATAAACATTACCAACTTAAAATAAAATCATGCCTAAAATAAACAAATCACACACTAAATCAAAATATAATCATGCCTAATTAAAATCAATCAACCATTATATTCCCAATCTAATAAGATTATTCCCAAACTTAAAATATTGTATTCCTAAACCAAGCCAATCAAATATTCAACCTTCCCTATCTAGCCAAGATTTGTCCCCCCTCAATCTTTGACTTCCCTTCCCAAAACCAAATCAAATCCCTTTCCTTGTCAAGCCCAACCCTTTGCCTATAAAAAGAACCCTTCACCAACCTTCTCAAGATTGGTCCATTGATCCCCTAGTCCCCCTAGTCCCTAACTCATACACAATACACATAAGAATTGCAGAAAATCGAAAAACGAAAGAAACAGAAAACAGAAATACAGAGAAAACAGCAGCAAAACAGAGTTAAAATAGTAGCTTGAGCAGCGAAACAGCGAGGGGAAACGCAAACCAGTGAACCAGAAAAGTTGCGGAGCTTTCACCCCTTCCGATCTCCGCGAAACGCAAGTCCGAGGACAACTAAAAGGTTAGACCTGAGGGTACTCTTCACACTTTTCTTTATCTAATCTTCGTCATTTATTTCAGTCGTATTTTAATTGTTTGTTGAATCTTGTGCGTGTATGATGTGCGTCTTGGGTATTGGATAAATGAAAAAGTGTTGTCTCTCGTGGTATATAGGATGGAAACCCGGACGTAAATTTCATAGCCGATTCCGAATGGACGGTAGTATGATCTATACTCGGGCCACAACTCCACGTACCACTTGAATAAGCAACACTTGTTTGTTTTGAACGCTTTGATTTATTTATCTTTTTTTTGTCATTTGAATTCCGCATGTTATATGTTTATTTGTGAATATGATGCAGTCGAGCGCATGGGCTTAGTAAGTGCGATGAAAGGTCCTCTAATTGAAGAGGTTAAAATCCTTTACCACGATGCTTCGCCGCGCCAAGTATCTTTGTGTTTACTTCCGTCTTTATTTTATGCATATCATATGTTCATTGCGCATGGGCTTAGTAAGTCGGATTAAAGGCACTCCGTTTCACGGGGATAAGATCCTTATCACGATGCTTCGCCGCGCCGGATGACGTATATTCGATTGGACGTGAGATGTATTCAATCGGATATACAAAGTCCGATATCTCGTCTTTGTTATTATGCCTTTTCTTTTATTGTATGTTCATTGCGCATGGGCTTAGTAAGTCGGATTAAAGGCACTCCGTTTCACGGATATAAGATCCTTACCACGATGCTTCGCCGCGCCCCTTTAGATTTCATGTATCGCGTCAACTTCCATGCATCAGGTCTGTTCCCGTTCGAACGCGTTCACGAACGCAACTCGAACGCGCATACATTTTGCCTTATCATGCATCAGGTTTCATTTACGTTCGAACGCGTTTACGAACGCTACTCGAACGCGAGCATTCTGTTTGACGAACGCTACTCGAACGCGAGCATTCTGTTTCATTTCCGTTCGAACGCGTTTACGAACGCTACTCGAACGTGAGCATTCTGTTCCATTTCCGTTCGAACGCGTTTACAAACGCTACTCGAACGCGAGCATTCTGTTTCATTTCCGATCGAACGCGTTTACGAACGCTACACGAACGTACACACACTGAACTGAGTCTGTCTTATTATGTTCATGCCTAATAGCTTCTTGGTTGATCTTTCTTATGCAAATATGTTAATGTATTACAATTCATGTGCTTATGTCATGATAACATTTGATTATATGTGTGTTTATATGGTTAATATGTGTGCTTGTGTTTTCCTGGATGTGATATGCAAATAAAGCTATATGTTCGTTGCTATCTCGATGTATGTGAATCATGCAATTTTAAGTATGAAATATATGTGAAATGCGTACATAAGTTTACTTTTAAGCATGCGAATTTAGGATTGTGGTGCACTTGGAAATATATGTTATAGGCTTGGTTAGATTATTGCATAAATCTTTACATTACAAGTGGCATAAGTAAGGGACCATTCCGAACCCAATGGTTTGAGGTCTTCCCTTGCGAGGGGTGAGTGCGGCCTTAAATCTTTGTCCCGGTTCACACCGGGTGGCGACTCCATCACTCTCCGGTTTAGTCCTCCGTTGGCTACTCCGTACTCCCAACTAGGCCCCCGAGCCTAGAACAGCATGCATCGTCCAGATCCCACTGTGCCTGCCCACAGTTCTGGCGACTCCACTGGGGATAGAGAATTGGCCTCGAAATATTGTCTTGTAATGTTTGGATTTATGCTTTAATTAACCGTGTCTACAAATGGGTAAAATGGGGGTTGTTGATTAAAGACATTTTGAGGCTTGTTAATGGTTTGGTGTCCTCCTTCATTCACTACCTTTCGGGGAAAAGCTGTGAAGGCACCTAAATGATCATTACCATTAGCCTGTTGTGATATACTAATTTGGAGGATTTGTTGCTTATTCCTGACACCAAGCGATAAGAGCCTAAGAGGCTTGGGTATTTAAGTGAGCCTCGCTCCACCTTCCCTCTGGGGAATCTGCAACAAAGAATCCATTTGACAGTTAGTCACACACCATGACTTGTTGGCACGTACCGTAAGGTATAAAAAAGGCACGCTCACTTGGCCGCTCGGACCCTTGAGTGGGGAGACCTAGTTGTGGGTAATCCTTCGCCGACAAGAGTCTTTGTCCATACTCCCATGAACCCATGCGTGGACCGGGTTATATAGTCTATAACAATATTTCCTTGTGCTTTAGGACCATTATCATTTCGATGAATTGGACTCCTTGTAAAAAATGCGAACTTGCTGGGCCATTTAAACTGGGGCTAGTTCGTATCTTGTGACAATTAGGCCCAAAGCTTCTGAAATGATGGTGGGCCACACGGTAGAAGTTAGTTTTTATTTTTATGATATCTTCATTGAATGCTTATGTTTGGGAACATTGCTATTTGAATCCATCTGGATCTTTTGTCATGAGGTATGGGCTTGTTGGGCCATTTAAACTGGGACAAGAACGTATCTAATGACTATTGGGCCAAAGGCTTCTAAATAACAATGAGCCATTTTATGATTGTGTTCGGAATATTATCATTTGGATTTAGTTGGGCTCCTTGCCATAAGACATGAATTCGTTGGGCCATTTAAACTGGGACGGGTTCACTATTATGACAGTTAGCCCAAAAGCTTCTAAAATGATAATAGGCCGATTTGTTTGAAGATTTTATTTTAATATGTTATATGCTTCTTGTGCACCTCATGCATACATGCATCATGTTAACATCCTTTATGTCTCAAAGACACGATAGATACCGTTTGGGTTAGGGAGAGAACCAGACTCACTAAGAGAACGGTTGGAACCATGAGTGGATCAGATCACGAAGTGTCCCGAATGGATCAGTTAGAGAACAATCTCACAAAGATTACTGAGCAGCTGCAAGCTTTGACTGCTGCTGTGGCTGGTATGACTGTGCCCCATGCTGGGGGAAATTCTGAAAACGTAAGGCAAGAGGAATCTCCGAACAGATTGGGGGATGACATCCCCGCTTTTGATAATGATATGGCTGATTATGCCACGGGAGAACAGTTGGGTCTCAGGCAGAATTGCAGAAACTCCGTGACCAGGTAGAATCTGTTACCCGTAAGATGAAGGGTAAGGATGAAGACTTACTGGACTATGAGGCGATGACCTTTGAGGAACAGTTGCCTGCTCAGTTCAGAATGCCGGACATGGCCAAGTTTAATGGGAATGGAGACCCGAGGGTCCATCTGCAGCAATATGTCTCAGTCATGAGTTCAATGGGCCTATCACAGCGCCAAGTCCAAAAGATGTTTGGGATGTCACTCGATGGGGCACCTGTGGTTTGGTATCATAGCCTTGGAAAGAAGGTTAAGGAAGATTGGAAGGAACTAGCGGATGCTTTTCTGAAGCAATATGTTACGGACTTGGAGATTGACTTGTCACTCCGTGATTTGGAGAACACTAAGCAGAAGCCGGAAGAAAGCTTCAAAGAGTATGTAGATCGCTGGAGAAGCCAGCTCCTGAAGATGCAGACTAGGCCCTCAGAGAAGGACCAGATCAAGATGATTATCAAGGGCACCAAGCCCTCTATTTATAGTAAGCTGAGGAGGATGACTTCGATGATTTCTGATTTTCGGCAGTTGAGGGAAACTGTCATGGATATTGAAGAAGAAGAAGCTGAGAACAGAAAGTTCTATGGTCAAAATAAGAGAACTTTTGGGGGGCCTTCTGAGACCAAGCCCGCTGTTGCTGAGGTCGCTACCGTCAAGAACAGGCGATTCTCCAATCTCGGTAGACCTTTGTCAAAAGTATTTGAAAAGTTGAAAATGCAAGGACTCCTGAAACCCATGGAACCTAGGCCATTTCCGAATCCTGTGCCACCATACCTCAACCTAAACCAGTATTGTACTTCCATCAAGAAAAAGGCCATGACACCGACAACTGCACCGCCTTAGGCATGAGGTCCAAAACCTCATTGATTCCCATAAAATACCCAATCCAGAAAAAAACCCAATGCACACATGAACCCTCAACCATAAACCCACTCAACCACCCAGGCTTCTTGCATTGAGATAAAGGATAACAGTGAAGAACCATAGGCCAAGGAGGAGTCAATATGATGAAGTTATTCCTCCAAGTTTATCTTGCATATTAATAAAGACATTGATTCTGTTGTTCGAACCTCTTTTCTCAATGATAATAAAGACATTCATTTCGCTTACTTACCTGAGTTTATTCCTTTCAACCTACAACATGAATATATTGGCGTTCAACCTTGGTACTATGATGCTCAGTGGTATCCAGAACACGAGAAACCCTTGGAAGAAGCAAGCAGAAAAGATAAGATGGCCATTCAGTAATGGGAACCAGGGCAGTGAGACTGTCAGATTTAGAAAAGAATGAGTTCACTGAGCTGATCGACGTAGACAGATTGAAGCAGTGGCTTGCCCGACGAAAAGAAGACTAAGCAGTCACCAAGAGGATTGATGGAAGACCTAACCCGACGGGATAGGAACATGCATGCATGGATACACGTAACATATTCGCATCTTTTTGTGTTTGTTCTGTTTTGTAATAACAGGTTTCAGAGGAGAGAAAAGAGAAAGCGTCAAATACAAGCCAGCCAGAAGTAGTAACAGTACAATATCCGCAGTTTTCAAGAATGAATCGCAGAGGGTCGAGGCCCAAATCAGTATCAGTTTTGGGGATAAGTCCCAGGGTCAAGGCCCAATCAACAGAATTTTGGAATGAATCCAGGGTCAAGGCCCACATCAGCATCAATCTGGGGGCGAGGCCCATGTCAGTAGCAGTTGGGGCCGAGGCCCACTTCAACATCAGTTTTGGGGATGAGTCCCAGGGTCGAGGACCACATCAAACACAGTTTGGGAATGAGTCCCAGGGTCGAGGCCCACATTACATCAATATCAGCAGTTTTCGAGAATGAACACTCCGGGAATGGAGATACAACATCAGTTCTGCCGGGTATGGCATTCTGGAGGCGAGGCTCCACATCACTATATCAGCTTGGGGGCGAAGCCCATATCGGCTGAGGAGCGAGGCTCCACATCACTATATCAGCTTGGGGACGAAGCCCATATCGGCTGAGGAGCGAGGCTCCACATCACATTATATCAGTTTGGGGGCGAAGCCCATATCGGCTGAGGAGCGAGGCTCCACATCACATTATATCAGTTTGGGGGCGAAGCCCATATCGGCTGAGGAGCGAGGCTCCACATCACATTATATCAGCTTGGGGGCGAAGCCCATATCGACTGAGGAGCGAAGCTCCACATCACATCCTTTTGGAGGAATAAAGCCTCATCTCAACAGTTCGGGAATAAAGCTCGAGGGAATAAAGCCTCATCTCAACAGTTCGGGAATAAAGCTCGAGGGAATAAAGCCTCATCTCAACAGTTCGGGAATAAAGCTCGAGGGAATAAAGCCTCATCTCAACAGTTCGGGAATAAAGCTCGAGGGAATAAAGCCTTATCTACACAGTTCAGGAATAAAGCTCGAGGGAATAAACCCTCATCTCAACAGTTCGGGAATAAAGCTCGAGGGAATAAAGCCTTATTACACAGTTCGGGAATAAAGCTCGGAGGAATAAAGCCTCATCTCAACAGTTCGGGAATAAAGCTCGAGGGAATAAAGCCTTATCTACACAGTTCGGGAATAAAGCTCAGAGGAATAAAGCCTCATGTCAGTATAGTTTGAGAACAAAGCTCAAGGGGAAGAAAGCCTCATATCAGTATAGTTTGGGAATAAAGCTAAAGGGGAATAAAGCCTCATACCAGTATAGTTTGAGAACAAAGCTCAAGAGGAAGAAAGCCTATGTCAATATAGTTTGAGAACAAAGCTCAAGGGGAAGAAAGCCTCATGCCAGTATAGTTTGGGAACAAAGCTCAAGGGGAAGAAAGCCTCATGTCGACCTAGTTCGGGAATAACGCCCAGGAGAATAAAGCTCTCTTAACAGTTCGGGAATAAAGCCCGGGAGGAATAAAACCTCATCTACACGGTTCGAAAATGGACCACTCATATACACGGTTCGGGAATGGACCACATCACAACATGGTTCGGGAATGAACCAGGGGTCGCAGCACCTCACCACCCAAATCAACTCAACACATGGTAAGTCAAGTGGCAGCTGGCGAGCCAGGTAAGTAGAAATGCATTGCATAACTTTGATAGGATTGTCACTGTTGCACATTACACAAGTCCCATCAAAGTGGGGGCGACTGTAGGCACTGCATTTTTACACATGAAACCGATGATGAGTCTCATTTGGAGGCACTACCTTTTGAGTCATGAAAACCGCGGAAACGGACATCGGAAGGGGAAATTCAGAATAAACAAGGTTCACTGTTTTCGTTCGTGCTGCGTTCGTGTTTACGTTCGAACGTCAAACGGATTGCGGGCGTTCGTGCCGCGTTCGAGGAAGCGTTCGAACGGTGTCGGTAAATCTGGTTTTGCTGCTAGCTTCACATCCAGCCCAATTAGCCCCCCAAAGGCCATAAAACACATCCAAACTTAAATAAATAAATATTAATTAAAACATTAACTAAATAAATAATAATTAAATTAATTAAATGATTAAATAAAACATATACCAAACATAAAATAAACAATTACCAACTTAAAATAAAATCATGCCTAAAATAAACAAATCACACACTAAATCAAAATATAATCATGCCTAATTAAAATCAATCACCAATTATATTCCCAATCTAATAAGATTATTCCCAAACTTAAAATATTGTATTCCTAAACCAAGTCAATCAATATTCAACCTTCCCTATCTAGCCAAGATTTGTCCCCCCTCAATCTTTGACTTCCCTTCCCAAACCAAATCAAATCCCTTTCCTTGTCAAGCCCAACCCTTTGCCTATAAAAAGAACCCTTCACCAACCTTCTCAAGATTGGTCCATTGATCCCCTAGTCCCCCTAGTCCCCTAGTCTCTAACTCATACACAATACACATAAGAATTGCAGAAAATCGAAAAACGAAAGAAACAGAAAATAGAAATACAGAGAAAACAGCAGCAAAACAGAGTTAAAATAGTAGCTTGAGCAGCGAAACAGCGAGGGGAAACGCAAACCAGTGAACCAGAAAAGTTGCGGAGCTTTCACCCTTCCGATCTCCGCGAAACGCAAGTCCGAGGACAACTAAAAGGTTAGACCTGAGGGTACTCTTCACACTTTTCTTTATCTAATCTTCGTCATTTATTTCAGTCGTATTTAATTGTTTGTTGAATCTTGTGCGTGTATGATGTGCGTCTGGGTATTGGATAAATGAAAAAGTGTTGTCTCTCGTGGTATATAGGATGGAAACCCGGACGTAAATTTCATAGCCGATTCCGAATGGACGGTAGTATGATCTGTACTCGGGCCACAACTCCACGTACCACTTGAATAAGCAACACTTGTTTGTTTTGAACGCTTTGATTTATTTATCTTTTTTTTGTCATTTGAATTCCGCATGTTATATGTTTATTTGTGAATATGATGCAGTCGGCGCATGGGCTTAGTAAGTGCGATGAAAGGTCCTCTAATTGAAGAGGTTAAAATCCTTTACCACGATGCTTCGCCGCGCCAAGTATCTTTGTGTTTACTTCCGTCTTTATTTTTGCATATCATATGTTCATTGCGCATGGGCTTAGTAAGTCGGATTAAAGGCACTCCGTTTCACGGGGATAAGATCCTTATCACGATGCTTGCTTCGCCGCGCCGGATGACGTATATTCGATTGGACGTGAGATGTATTCAATCGGATATACAAAGTCCGATATCTCGTCTTTGTTATTATGCCTTTTCTTTTATTGTATGTTCATTGCGCATGGGCTTAGTAAGTCGGATTAAAGGCACTCCGTTTCACGGATATAAGATCCTTACCACGATGCTTCGCCGCGCCCCTTTAGATTTCATGTATCGCGTCAACTTCCATGCATCAGGTCTGTTCCCGTTCGAACGCGTTCACGAACGCAACTCGAACGCGCATACATTTTGCCTTATCATGCATCAGGTTTCATTTACGTTCGAACGCGTTACGACGCTACTCGAACGCGAGCATTCTGTTTGACGAACGCTACTCGAACGCGAGCATTCTGTTTCATTTCCGTTCGAACGCGTTTACGAACGCTACTCGAACGTGAGCATTCTGTTCCATTTCCGTTCGAACGCGTTTACAAACGCTACTCGAACGCGAGCATTCTGTTTCATTTCCGTTCGAACGCGTTTACGAACGCTACACGAACGTACACACACTGAACTGAGTCTGTCTTATTATGTTCATGCCTAATAGCTTCTTGGTTGATCTTTCTTATGCAAATATGTTAATGTATACAATTCATGTGCTTATGTCATGATAACATTTGATTATATGTGTGTTTATATGGTTAATATGTGTGCTTGTGTTTTCCTGGATGTGATATGCAAATAAAGCTATATGTTCGTTGCTATCTCGATGTATGTGAAGCATGCAATTTTAAGTATGAAATATATGTGAAATGCGTACATAAGTTTATTTTTAAGCATGCGAATTTAGGATTGTGGTGCACTTGGAAATATATGTTATGGCTTGGTTAGATTATTGCATAAATCTTTACATTACAAGTGGCATAAGTAAGGGACCATTCCGAACCCAATGGTTGAGGTCTCCCTTGCGAGGGGTGAGTGCGGCCTTAAATCTTTGTCCCGGTTCACACCGGGTGGCGACTCCATCACTCTCCGGTTTAGTCCTCCGTTGGCTACTCCGTACTCCCAACTAGGCCCCCGAGCCTAGAACAGCATGCGTCGTCCAGATCCCACTGTGCCTGCCCACAATGAGTTTGTGGGAAACCTTGAGAGTTGTGCGTTACCTCCCATTGGTTTTAATCTACTATTATATCGGACCCGGATTAGCAACCATGTTTGATGTATGTTTGTATTGTTGTGAGAATGGTTGCTTGAGATGAAATTATAGTAGATATTATTTTCGTATATTATTACATATATATGCTTTCATATTTATATTTTTTTTGGTAAGGTCATGTTGAGAGTATGAGTATATTATGTATATTTAAGCTCCCTTTTTTTCCTAAATATCTCAGGTAGTTGGCTAGCACATCAGTAGCAGTACCAGGTTTTGATCCACGTGCCATAATTACTTTTCGGGTTGGTCCAGACATTTAAGATATTATTTTCATAATTTTTAAAAACTTGTGTTGTAAATCATTTTTTAGAGTTGGACCCGCTATAGGGATATGGTCATGACACTCCATGCTACTGCTTCTTAATCCCCCCCTTCTTCCATATATTTCAGAAGTCGCTACCTTCTGGCAATAGGTGATTGATTCATAATTTTTCAATACTACTGTGTATTTTTCATATATTTCAACCATTTATACTTGGCTATCCCTACACATTATATGCTATCTAGATTGCGATAAAGTTTTTAAGATGTGTAACATTGGAGTCATTTTCTGATGTATTTAAGGCTAAAGTGTGTTGACATAGTGATGAGGTCTTCCAAGAGATACAAATGCTGAATCCTTATTATGAAGAAGTTAGGGATATGGTTGTGTTGAATGACTCTCAGTTTATAACAAAATAGTACTTAGTCATTGGACATAATCAATAATACAATAATCACATACTATATAAACAAAACAAAATCATATATAATTAGCTATCACATTCTTAAATCAAATGCAATTCTTGGTTTCTAAGTTCCCAAATGGAAATTTCTTGAAGAGCTTTCCGCATTGGTTTTTTGCAAGCATCAAGTTCTTTGGAGACATGTGCCATTGTTGGTCGAGAATTTGTTTGGAACGCAAGCATGCAAATGCAATTACTGAAACAAGAATGATATCCTGCACAACCTTTGGATCCACAGGAGGTGAGAGGCGTGGGTCTAATACATCACTCAACTTTATATTTTGATGAGACGAGAGGAGTTCTCCAGGATGTTTTCCTATTAATTCTTCTAGAGCCACCACTCCGAAGCTATAAACATCATATTTCTCAGTCACAACCGTGGTGTAGGCAAGTTCTACAATAACACATGAGCCTTTATTAGTAATGTTTACACAAATAAAATAATTAACAAGAAGAACGTTATGTTTTACCTGGAGCAATATATCCATAAGTGCCGACTACTAGAGTTCGATTGGATGAGTCAGAATATAAAAGTCTAGCAATGTCAAAGTCAGCAACAGCTGCTTCCAATTCCGATTTGAGTAGAATATTGTTGCTCGATATGTCACGGTGAACAATTGCGTAGCACACAGAGCAAGCTTCCCATCTCCAGGTACTCATATGTCAAAAACATGTATTTTTTGTGCAAACAATAACCATAAAGCTTCACAATATTTCGATTTCGTACTTGGGATAGTAGACGAGCCTCATTGTGAAAACTTTGGAGATAAGTTAACTCGTCAGTTTCTGAACTATGAAGCTTCTTCAAAGCAACTACTTTCCCACTGGGCAGATGTGCTCTGTAGACATTGCCATAACCTCCTGTTCCAATGCAGTATCTGATATCAAAATCCTCAGTTGCTTTAATCATGTCTTCAAAGGTAATTCTACCATCATAATTCCAAATTGAGAACTCATCAGTGCGCCTGGTTTCTATTGTCTCAACTTTAACTTTCTTCTCTCTTCGTTTATAGAGAAACAAGATTCCACAAATTAAGGTGAGGAATACAATGATAGGAAGAACAATTGTAAGCAAGATTATTATTGGGTGACATTCTTTGGGTGTTTTCTTTGAACCGTTGTGGTGATGGCATTTCTTCCGTAAGATTATTATGTGACACTCGTAAGACAGGAACTAGTCTTAGAGATTGGGGATGCTGCCGGAGAGGTTATTATCGGAAAGGTCCACCATGGATAATTGTAGATTTTTTTTCAATTGGGGAGGTATCGTGCCATTGATGAAGTTATGGCTTAAATCAAGATAACCTAGTTCGTGAAGGTTGCCGATCTCTGAGGGAATGCTTCCGCTTAATCTGTTATTGCTCAATCTCAAGGTCTGCAACTTTGAGCAATTCATGAGTTGTGGAGGAATCGAACCGTTGAGTTGGTTAAAATCAAGAGTCAAAGTGGCCAACTGACCAAGTGTCGAAGGAAATGTCCAATTAGATTATTAGAATACATGGAAAAATATTCAAGTCTTCTCATGTTTTCAATTTCTTGAGGTAGCATACCACTAAGTTGGTTGAAAGAAAGGTCCAAAGATGTCAAGGTTGTTAAATTACCTATGATCAATGGAATAATACCTGTTATGTGATTAATGAATACTATCCAAATCATTTCTGTTTGAAAATAATATGTAATGAAGTTTTGAATGTTTTACCTGCAAGATTGTTTTTAAACAAGTCAAGCACTTGTAGTTTTGAAAGAGCACCAATTATGAGGGAATGCTTCCGCTTAATCGGTTATTGCTCAATCTCAAGATCTGCAACTTTATGCAATTCATGAGTTGTAGAGGAATCGTACCGTTGAGTTGGTTAGAATCAAGAGCCAAAGTGGTCAAATTGGTTAAATGACCAACTTCTGAGGTAGCATACCACTAAGTTGGTTGTAAGAAAGATCTAGAGATATGAAATTGGTTAAATTACTTATAGTCAATGGAATAGAATCTGTTATGTGATTAATGAAATACTATCAATATCAGTTCTGATTGAAAAATAATATGCAGTGAAGTTTTGTAGTTTACCTGTAAGATTGTTTAATGATAAGTCAAGCACTTTTAGTTTTGAAAGAGCACCAATTTCTGATGAAATGTTTCCGGAAATAGATGACTGACCAACAATTTCCAAACTTTCCAGGTTGGGAAAGCAAGTGAAGTTGAATTGGCCAAGTTTCACTTCTATGCTGTCGAAATTAATTAAGCCTATCTGGGAGATGCTTCCTGCTGAATTGCAAGTGATTCCATTCCAATTACAATGATCTGAAAACAGAGTACTGCTGCTGTTCCACCAGCCTGTTTTAAGTATAGCTTCCCTTTCTGACTGAATAGAAGACCATCCAGATGCTGTCAGCAGAGCAACATTATTGCATTTCAAAATTATAACCCACATGAAGGCCACCAATCTGAAAATGGAGAATGCTGGTACCATTTTTATATGTTTTCGGTTGATTAGAGTAAAGAGTTTTTATCAAATTTTTTTTGCTTTCACGGCATTTTAAATTAGGCCACGGTCATCTTCTTCCCGCGTGGAACGCCGAAAACAGTAAGTCAAAGTCTTTTTATTATTCGCAAAAACAAGTCTAACAAGTGATAAAAATAAATTGTCTTTTTATCCTTTTTTTGAAAAAAAATTATTTTATTAAAAATAATTTTTTTTAAAATTTATGTCATGAAAAAAAATAAAATAATTTTGTAAATAAAATAATTTTTTTCTAAACAATTAAAATCTTTTTTTAAAAAAAAAAAAACTTTATAACAGCTTATGATATAAATCCCAAAATGCTATTTAAATTATAACCGAAAAAGCACTAAAACACACTTACAAAATGTAAACAAATTTTTTCTACACGCGGTATGTCTAATCACTACCTCTGAGCAATTACTTGGAATGTACCGCTTGCGTTATGTTGTGGAAAATGAAACTTCGCATTATTTTTCCAAAGAATGAAGTAGACTCTTGGAGTTAGACTCGGCCGCGGTTCGGTTTCGGTTCGAAACCGAACCGACCTTAAGTGGAATCGGAACCGTAAACCGAACCGGAATCGACGGTTCGGTTCCCCTTTTGGTTTTTTTTTTTTTATAATAAATTTTTAAAATTAAAAAAAAATTTCTATAATCGTAATGTTTTTTCAAACTATCACATCATTTTTATAAAATTCTTTTTTATAAAATTCTTTTAACATGTAATCATTTTTATAGCCAAATCTTGGCTAGTGTTTTCTTCATATAAACGATGTGGGATATTTGTTACTTGGCTATTGTGTCCCACATCGCTTATATAAAAAAGTCAATAACCAAAAGTTGATTATAAAAAGGATGTGGACATTCATGTTTTAGTATTGCAATTTTAAACCTCATTATTATTAATAATAATAATGAGATTTACTTGTGGAACCTTACGGTTCCAAGTAAATAATTTTTTTTTCACTTTCGGTTCCAACCGGAACCGTAAGGTTCCGGTTGGAACCGTTGGAACTGCTCGATTCCAGCGGTTCCAACCGGTTCGGTCAGGGTGAGAACCCTAACCGAACCGGTTAGGTTCTGGTTCGGTTCCGAACCGGAACCGTACGGTTCCAACCGGTTCGGTTCTGGTTCCGAACCGGAACCTTGGCCGGGTCTATGGAGTCATGGGAAAAGGACACTTGGGCCATAATTTCTAATATCTATAATCTATAATAATAAAATAAAGGGAAAACACACTTAGATTTTAATTATTATTATTTTTAGTTTATGTAAGATATTATTTATTGTTGAATTAATTGTATGAAATGTTTAATTAATAAATTTCAACATCAAACTTTTCTTAATTAAGCATATAGTAAACTAGATTGGATTTTAATTATTTTTTTAGTTTGTGTAATATATTATTTATTGTTGAATTAATTGTATGAAATGTTTAATTAATAAATTTCAACATATATATGTTAAAGGATTATAATTCATCAATATCATATATAAATCAATGATAAAATTCTTTATTACTATCAATAAGCGCATAATATTCAATGAATGATTTTGATGATGCAACACTCATGACTTTGTTTGCGCGATTTTTCGTCAAAGAGCGTGTAAGGTTCAAACCTCCTAAGACAAAGTCCAACAAGAGGTGTATGATTAAGTGAATAAGCCTTCAAGAGGCAAAAACACATAAATTACAGTTTATAGATTACAAAGCTACGAAAATGAAAATAAAATGCTCATAATGAGTATTATTTGTTCTTTTTTTTTCCTCCTTTCCACGCTTAAGCTTTTTATAGTGAGTCTATGTTATCTGCTTGAACGGTTTCATTTTTCTTGGTCCACGGCCTCCCATCGTCTCATGCTTGCAACTGTTGGATCATACGTCTAATTGCTGAGTTCTTGTAACTGCAGGATCATGCGTCTAACTGCTGAGTTCTTGTAACTGCTGGATTATGCGTCTAACTGTTGAGTTCTTACAACCACTGGACCATACATCTAATTGCTGAGTTTTGTGTGAAAACTGCCAGATCGTGGGTGTTACGACCTAACCATTAATCGTGGGATAAAATGTAACACATGGTAATTGTCCTGACCGCTCTTCCTTTCGTCATCCTGATTGCAAATCGTCCTATGGTGAGGTACCTGTTCGCCCTAATTGCTTTTCGTCCCTCATTGACTTGTTCATCCTAGGGCGATTTTCTTCGCCAATAATTATCCCCTAAATTCGTCTTGATTGAGTCGGGTGACGAAATCGAGACAAATTTCTTAATTTGAGTAAAGTTAAGGTGGTATCTATTGGCCATATACTGGCATCGGTCCATAGGTTTTCACTATGTTGTCCTTTGTATGTATTGCGAGCTGCCCTTTACATTCCCTATATGAGTCCATCATTTCCTTAATAAATGCGCGACCTTCCCAATACGTTTCATCATGGCGTTAATTAATATGTCGTTTTTCATGTCATTTAGGTGTCAAATCACGTCACATGTCACCCTTTCGTTTCCCCACTCTTGTCATTTTCATCGAATTGCATCACAACACTTGTCTAGGGTGACCTTCCATTCTTTTCATTTTCCCGCTCTTTCCTTATTTCATCGAATTGGGCTGCGAAACCTATCCTAGGGCGAGCTTTTCACCTTTGCTATATAATGGTTTAGCTTGCTCTTGTCCTCACTTTACTCTCTACTTCCTCTCTTGTAAAACCTTCCAAATTTTTACCTTCAATTTCTCTAATGGCTTCGTCTTCTTTCGTTTCGAAAAAGGCTACCTCAAGTTTCGGTGATTACCAAGTTGCACTAGGTGACTCCTCTGTGGGTGTATTTGGCATCCATACCCTTGACGAAAACTACGGCCAGTGTTCCCTGGGCCCTATCTTTGTTGATGACAACGCCATTGCTACGGCTCTTTTGGCCCAACTGTTTCCCTCAGTTTCTAACCTTCCTTTCTCGGAATCTTTGAATGTGTCTCATCTTGCTCAGTCCAATCCTATCCGCACTTGGCCTAAACCTGACTCCTCGTTTGAGACCTGGTTCAAACAGATGAAATTGCATGCAGAGACCCATATATTTTTCGAAGACACTAATCTGCTTCCTCTCATAGAGCTCTCTTTGACCCTACCTCCTTTTGACCGAAACTTGTTCCTCAATTCGTTGTTCTTTTGGTCTTCTGACTATAACGTCTTTCTCTTTCCTTCCAGTCCATTCACCGTCACCCTTTCGTAATGTCAGTGCATTGACTGGGTTAACCCTTTTGGGCGCGACCATTTCAGTTTGCACTACATTTGTTTCCCTCTTCCTACAATGGATGCTTCGTTATTCTCTTCTTATTCCGCTTTCTTTTGTGCCTTCTCTGAGTCGGTCGGTCTGGTCTCGGTGCTAGAGTGCACCGTTTTCATCCACTATTGGCATTGCAAATATATAATTTGCGCACCCAGTCAAAAACCCGCGGCTGGTTATCTCCCTATTTAATCAGATCTTGCCAATGGCCGTCGTTTGGACTTGGCTTCCTTTTTGGTGGCCGCTACTTATCGAGGCTTAGCCTTTCTCCAAAAATAGCTTCAGTCTGGGGTTTCACCGATCGCCTCCGGCACCCTTTGGCTCGTTCAGCTTTGGCTTGGAGCCTATTTCCCGATCTTCGGCTCTATTGAATCATCCCGATAGTATTCCTGTACAGGCCTCTTGTTCGCCCAATCGAGGTCAACTTCCCTCATTCCTCGAACTATTTTTGAATATTTCTACACCCTTTCTCGAATTTCTTCTTTCTTTCCAATCTCATTGGGCAACAGTCCCTCTTTTTTCCATGAGATTCATGAACCTGAAGGCGATGAGTTGGTCAATCGCATATGGCGTAAATTTTTATGCAGCCGTGATCTGATTCACGAAATTCTGACAGGAGCCAATGGTAAGTCTGGATTGGAAGTATACTCTCCCAACTTCACTGCCCATCAATTCGGTCTTGTTCAAGGTTGGCTTCTCCCATTCTTCCATTCATGTTCCATTTCATCGGACCATTTTAAGGTCCTTTCGGTTTCATATATAGATAAGTGTTTGTCAGAGGCTCGCTCTTTACTATCCTCTTTTCATGTTCCTACTTCTCTCCTTGTACATCGGTCTATCCTCTCTTCGACCACTTTTGGCCTTCAGGTCGTGAGAGACTTTTTTCTTTACCTTCTACGCGAGTCTTTTCCAACATTCTTTTTTCTTCAAAATCCTTAGAAATGGCTGGGTCAAAGAAGCCAATTGAGAGAGCTGGGTAGAGGAAAACCAAGCAAGTTAAGCGGAAGCAGCCTTCTCCAACCCATAGCTCTGATTCTGATGAACCTCTTATACGTCGTCGGGCTAAGGTACAATATGAAAATTTCCCCCTTTTTTGACACTATATTTCTCGTGCAGACGTCCCGGATGGAATCATCTTCCGATAATACCTGAACCGGTTCAAACTTTAGTGGAGGTTAAAGCTACCGAGATCCCGGTCGTTCAACTTCCATTGGATGGGGGGTGAGAGGGTCGATATCCCAATCGTTCAACATCCACCTGAAGGGGATGAAGCAGCTGATGTCGTCCATTCATCAAGGGCCGATCCTCAAGGTACGGGGTCAAGTATAGTATTAGACTATTTGCACCCGCTTATTGAGGAAATCCTAAGGGACCATCCCTAATTTGAATATCACTCGTTGGACGGTCCTGTCCCAACTAAGCAAGACCCAGATGATGAGCCTATTTGGCCAGAGAACGAGTCTATTTGGCCGGATGACGGGCCTCTTTGGCGTCATCTCAAACGGATTTATCCCTTGGTACTCAGATGGGCCGCTACAAGGTTTATGGAGAGTTATAGGGATATAGACGGTCTATTTAGTCTGGCTGAATTGGCATTACTGAATGAGGCTCGATCTTTGTATAAAGATGACATAATTCATCGTATTTATGAAGAGATGGATTTTATTTATGTTTCTGACTCTTCCGATTCTGATTCTTCTACAGAGGCCCAGCCAGCAGCCATGCCGCGACCATTATCACCTCCACAGGCAGTATCCATTGTCCCTTCAATACAACAATATTCGGCTCTTGAACGACTGTCATCCTCGGCTCCTCCACCCTCTCCTCTTCTGGCGACATCCCATGCTCATTCGATGCAATAATTCTCTGCTCCTGAACGGCCGTTATCCCCGGCTCTTTCATATTCACCCTTTCGGGCGGCATCTCCTGATCTCTTGCCCTAATCTTCTAGAGGAGAAACTACAGTGTGACCGGCGTAATCACACGCGTATAACGCAAGCGCACGTATTGTTCAAATAGTATAAAAATATCGATCCCACGAGGACTTAATTCCTACTGTTGTTATTAATTATTGATACTATTTATTTACAATTATCTAATTATAGGAGAATGGAATTGATTGTTTTTGGTTAGTTGAATGTGGATTTGCTAATTAAAATAAAAACAGACTCAAAAGAAAATACTAAGGAAAATAAAAGAAAAGTCTCAAAGATCTAGGGTTGTGACTCCACACAATATTATTAAAAAGATGAATTGATTATCTTGTATATGTGTAATAAATTAGGTTGCTAACCTGGAACACGATGATATGCAAAAGCCTATTCCGATGGTCAGACACAAATATCCAGTATACCCAATTGAATCATATGTCTATGTCAACTAAATTACCTGGATTCATTAAGGTCAAGTTCCAATTATGGCTACACCCCCCCGACATGTATATTCTTATCCTGTATGGAAATCTATTAAAGGGTTATCTATCCTCAAGGAAGATCGTGAGCTATTGAATCTAAGGCTGAAACCTAAAATCCCTATGTCTAGTTCATTTTAAGTTTACCACATCAATCTTATTGGTGATCAGACAACAAGAAGCATTAAACTTAAGACTCAATAAACAAACTAAAGAATTATCCAAAAAAGAAAATCAATTATTAAGTGTGGATATTGTATTTCATCACTTCCCTAGAATAAAAATAAAATACTGGGGTTGGGGATCCACCTTTACTATTTATAATTTAGAAATCTCCATTAATATAATATAGAATTTATCAATGATATTACCAACCAGCCATATAGGCGGTATCCTCATTAAGTCAGATTTTAATTAAGTCCAACCAGCCATGAAGGCGGTATTATTGTTTTTCCATAAACCAGCCATATAGGCGGTAATTATCTGTCACCTAAAAACTAACCATTTAGGCGGTGTTACTTAATGTCAAATAAATAAAACCAGCCATTAAGACAGTAATCCTTTTAATTTGAATTATAATTTCTATATTAGAATTAAGGGAGATTAATCTAAATTAAAATAATAAAAGCTTCACCATTCCCCAGCGGAAATCTAACTACTAAACATAAAAGAAAAGAGAAGAAGAAGAAGAACTACTACTATTACTGAAAATAAAAATGCAGAAATTGAATACTGAAAATAAATACAAACAAGATGCAATCCTTAAATTCCTTACAAAAACCTACTGAAAGCATGAGAATTACAAATGAAATGGCTTGGTATTTATAGGAAAATCTAAAGGCTTCCACCAATTTCTCCACCGATTGCTCCATCGATTGCACCACCAAACATGGCACCAAACATGGCACCAAGGCACCAAACATGGAAGCATGTTTGGTGGAAGTTTGAATTTTTTATTTTTTTATTTTATTAATTTTATTTTATATTTTGAAAATGACTATAGTAGTTACACAAAATTTATTGGATTTTTCATTGATTTCGGCCATGGAAACTTCAGAATTCGAAATTATTTTTACTTTCAAAGTTGTAGATCTTCGAGTCGTCTTCAATCTGCAACTTGAATCAGCTCAGTCGAATATCGGATGAAAAGTTATGGCCAAAATACGAAACTTGCATAAAATTGGAATTTAGGACTGCACTTCGTGGCGCGTACAGTAAATTTTCATTTTTGACCTTATTTCCTCTGAATTTCATCGTTTTAGCCCCGAGTTAATTCCATTAAGTCGCAATATTATTTTTATCTGCAAAATAAACAAAAACACATCAAAATATTCATAAAACTTGAGAAACTATACAAAATATTAGGTTAAATGAGTGGGAAATAGTGATATAATTACCACTCATCATACCTCCAAACCTAACATTTTGCTAGTCCTCGAGCAAAACATAAAATAAAAATAACATGAAATTAAAATTAAACTAAGCCACTTTCGTAGGGATCACGGTTACATTTAGCATATGCAACAAGCCTTTAAACCCCTAGGTGTCCCTAGTGAACGAGTTGTAGTCTCATAAGGGCTTACAACAACGATACCCACAAACATTTGATAAAAGTAAAAAGATAGTAAAACTAATGCACACAAAAGCAAAAAGACAAGAGAAAAGAAAATAAAGAAGTTAGTGACTAATTAGGTGAAACTTCTACTCCAAGTTAGTAGTTGTTTTGTTTCTTTTTAAACTACCGAATATGTAAATTCTCCGATTATAATTACCATTCTCCATATACACAGCCAACAAAATATTAATCAACTCATTTTTGCCCACAACAGTCATAAGTGTAGTTGATAAGAGAGTAATATTTTTGTCCTAAAGTTCTATCAGATTTCACACCTTTTTGTAGCAATGGAATAATTTTTCTGATTTTTTCTTTTTTTTCTCTATTTTTATTTATATACAATATCTTCCGTCTATGTAGCGAGCTTTGGGCCGGTGGCTCCCAAACCAGTTGGCTTTAGGGCACCAGGTGTTGAGACACCCCTATGGACTTAATTACTCAGACTTCAGATATATATATTTATTCAACAACATTCTTTGATCCATGTAACGAGCTTTGAGCCAGTGACTCCCAAACCAGTTGGTTTTAGAGCACTAAGTGTTAAAACACCCTTACAGACTTAATAACTCGGATCTCAGACTTTTTTTTTTAACTCCATTGCCATTTATAGATGCTTCCTCCAATTAAACTAGAGCACTGAATATTACAAACTTTTTAAATACAACTTATGTCCGTATGTTACTATGCATATTGATAATACCTGCCAACTGAGCATATGAAGATCCATTTTAGTCAGTTTTAAGGAGAATTCACAATTTAAATAATTTAAAAGGAAATAAACAAAAATTAACTTGTGTCCAAAATTGGGTTTGAGATACGTATCAAGAGTGGAAACTCCTTACACAACTATTTCTCATCAATTTCACCTTTTTAGTAAAAAAAAAACACAAAACGTAAAATATTTTTGTAATTTTTGAAAAAATTTCAATTTTTTTATTTTTTCGAAAAATTTTGGACTAAAAATAAAAATAACACAAAATTAAAAACAAGATACTAATCAACTAATTCCCTCCCCCAAACCTAAATGAGACATTGTCCCCAATGTCTTAGAAAGTAAAAGACAAGTTGAGAAGATAGTAATAATTGCATTAGTACCTGCCAAATGATAATTATTAGATGAACGTTAAAATAAATCGTGAAAAGTCAAAAAGTTTAGATCTTGTCGGTGAAAATAATATAAAACAACAAAAAAAAAGAAAATCAAAGCAATTATTAAGGCAACGGAATTGTGTACGAATACGCCACTAGTTTGGTATATAAATTCATCAGGATGCGTCTCAAGAATCCATTCCTTACTCAGCCATCACTAATGAATTAGCTCTCATCTTTGTGATTTCCAAACACCATTCCTTATGTCTTAAAATGCTCCGTTTGTGTTTTTCCCTACAAAAATACAAAATTAAAAACTCTACAACATGTATAACACAAAATATGAAAATAGAAATTACAACAAATTACATGGGTTGCCTCCCTGCTAGTGCTAAATTTTTCGTCTTCGGCCAAACGTGACTGAAATTTATCTGTTAATGAGGTTTCAGCATCATTTTAGATGTCCAATTAACGACAATCCCATGAGCATTGCTTTTGAAGGATCTCTTCTAACGGTAAGGTAGCAGGAAATTTTTTGTCCCATTCAGTGCTCGTGCCACCTTTTTAACCTCTGTCGCTCCAGCAGTTCCTGAAAAGAAAGAAAGAAAATCAGGATGTCTCGTATGGTGCTTGACTTAGAATGGGAGTTCCATTCTGTCAAGCTTTTGGGTGATTTCTTTGATTTGTACTCCCCAAAACAGTGATGTTTCTCTTGAATGCACTAGATCTTCAATAAGATCAGACATTTGCTCCTCCATTTGCTCAGCTTCCATCTCCACCTTTTCTTCACAGATATATTTTAGGATTTCTACATTCAATTCTTCATCTGTCATCTGTGAAATGCATGCTCCATAAGTGTCTACCTGAGGATGTAAAGAGATGTCAGATTGTAGGTCTTCATCCTCTGATATGACTGGCTCAAGTAGATCTTCTTCAAACATCATTGCAAAGCATGCTCCAAGATCTTCATTTTGAGGATTGAAAGTTTGATCCTCCCTTGTTGGTGCAGTTGGTACAAAGAGCTCAACTTCTTCATCAAAACTAGAGTCTGAATAATAAAAGTCAAACAGAGACTTTGCCGGTTCGGGCTCCTGAACTAATACCTCTGGTTGTTGATACTGCTCAGCCTCCTCCTTTGCTGAAGTGTCATCGTGAAATGCTTGGTCATCGAAGGCTTCTTCTGAAAATGGTTCTTGAGGTATGTAGCTCTGGTCTTCTGTTAATTGTCTAATCTGATCTGTCATTCTCTGTATGGATTCTGTTTGACTCTGAACTTGTGCATCAATTTGAGCTGCTCGTTCTTTGAACCATTTTTTTGAGCATGTGAAGTATCTGATATTCCTCTGATGGTTCTGGTACTTGATGAAAATCATAGATAGATGGTGGATAAGATGGAAGATGTGGTTCTGTGAAATATGTTGGTTCTTCGTACCATGAATGATTCCAATAATTCGGCCACTCTGAACGGTATATATATTGATCGTTCGGGTGGTTACCATCACATATCACACATCTCCCCATCTCGTTCTGATGAGCAAATGTAGTATTGCTTGGTTCTGGCATCTAGTGATAGTCATGGGGCTGGACAACAGGCCTCAGAAAATCAGACTATTGCTCCTAGATGTGGGGTGTATCTTCTTATAAAGCACGTAATCTCTTAATCTCCCAATATTGTTCCATTTTTCAACCACCTGAAATAAAAGAAAGAAATAAAAATTATAGATAAAAAATAAAGAAAATTAGATATAAGTAAATTAAATAGCTTCAAAATTAATAACTCAAGAAATATAAGTCCCCGGCAACGGCGCCAAAAACTTGACCGACGTAATCACACGCGTATAACGCAAGCTCATATATCGTTCAAGTAGTATAAAAATATCGATCCCACGAGGACTTAATTCCTACTGTTGTTATTAATTATTGATACTATTTATTTACAGGTATCTAATTATAGGGAGAAGGGAATTGATTGCTTTTGGTTGGTTGAATGTGGATTTGCTAATTAAAATAAAAATAGACTCAAAAGAAAATACTAAGGAAAATAAAAGAAAAGACTCAAAGATTTAGGATTGTGACTCCACACAATATTATTAAAAAGATGAATTGATTATCTTGTATATGTGTAATAAATTAGTTTTCTAACCTGGAACACGATGATATGCAAAAGCCTCTTCCAATGGTCAGACGCAAATATCCAGTATAACCCAATTGAACCATATGTCTATGTCAACTAAATTACCTGGATTCATTAAGGTCAAGTTCCAATTATGGCTACCCCCGCCCGACAGGTATATTCCTATCCTGTAAGGAAATCTATTAAATGGTTATGTATCCTTAAGGAAGATCGTGAGCTATTGAATCTAAGGCTGAAACCTAAAATCCCTATTTCTAGTTCATTTTAAGTTTACCCCATCAATCTTATTGGTGATCAGACAATAAGAAACATTAAGCTTAAGAATCAATAAAAAAAATAAAGAATTACCCATAAAAGAAAATCAATTATTAAGTATGGATATTGTGTTTCATCACTTCCCTAGAATAAAAATAAAATGCTAGGGTTGGGGATCCACTTTTAGTATTTCTAATTTAGAAATCTCTCTTATTAAAATATAGAATTTATCTGTGATATTACCAACCAACCATATAGGTGGTATCCTCATTAAGTCAGATTTTAATTAAGTCCAACCAGCCATAAAGGCGGTAACATTATTTGTCCATAAACTAGCCATATAGGCGGTAATTATATGTCACCTAAAGACCAGCCATATAGGCGGTGTTACTTTATGTCAAATAAATAAAACCAGCCATTAAGGCGGTAATCCTTTTAGTTTGAATTATTATTTCCATATTATATTTAAGGGAGATTAATCTAAATTAAAATAATAAAAATTTCACCCTTCCCCAGCGGAAAATCTAACTACTAAACATAAAAAAAAAAAGAATGAGAACTACTACTATTACTGAAAATAAAAATACATAAATTAAATACTGAAAATAAATACAAACAAGATGCAATCCTTAAATTCCTTACAAAGGAAAGCATGAGAATTACAAATGAAATGGCTTGGTATTTATAGGAAAACCTAAAGGCTTCCACCAATTTCTCCACCGATTGCTCCACCAAACATGGCACCAAACATGACATCAAAAATGGCACCAAACATGGCACCAACATGGCATCAAACATGGCACCAAATATGGCACCAACATGGCATCAAACATGGCACCAAACATGGAAGCATATTTGGTGGAATTTTGACAATTTTATTTTTTTATTTTATTAATTTTATTTTATATTTTGAAAATGACTATAGTAGTTACACAAAATATATTGGATTTTTCATTGATTTCTGCCATGGAAACTTTAGAATTAGGAATTATTTTGACTTTCAAAGTTGTAGATATTCGAGTCTTATTCAATCTGCAACTTGAATCAGCTCAATCGGATATCAGATGAGAAAGTTATGGCCAAAATACGAAACTTGCGCAAAACTAGAATTTAGGACTGCACTTTGTGACGCGTACAATAAATTTTCATTTTGACCTTATTTCCTCTGAATTTCATCGTTTTAGCCCCGATCTGATTCCATTAAGTCCCAATATTATTTTTATCTTCAAAATAAATAAAAACATATCAAAACGTTCATAAACTCGAGAAACTATACAAAATATTAGGTTAAATGAGTGGGAAATAGTAATATAATTTCCACTCATCACAGTGCCACTTGAGGTCCCTATGGAAACTGCTGGTGAACCATACAGTTCTTCTCACAGGCCCGAAGCTGTAAGTATTTCTTCCTTATCCTTTTCCTTTCTTCATTTTTTTGCCTGAATAACTAATTTTTTGCCCTTTGTAAACAGGTGTCGGATCTGTTATTGCAATCGGTTTAGGAAATTTTGAACGATCTTGACCGGTTAGCCTCTACTCCATCCCAGCCTCCCTCATCTTTCGCTCGAGCTACTACGAACTTGGAAGCCCCTCGGGAGGTTGTCAGCCAATGTGCCTCTCTTACGATAATGGATATTGGTCAAGCTGCCATGCCAGAGAATATGCTTAAGTTGGAGAAAATTTCCTCCGAGCTAGACCGACTGTTAGATCTTTCTGTTTTGCCCATTTTTGTGGAAAGCCGACTTTCTCCTCAAGATTTACAAATCGAGGTCCCAACCCTTATTCTTCATTATCAAAATATACACAGTCAAAAGGCTGGGCTTCGTACTTCCATAACCAAGAAAGAAAGTCTCCAAGATTCTCTTGATAATTTCCGACAAACTATAAGAGAAGCTATGGACGAAATGGTTATTGAGGAGTTAGTGCTGCTGGATTTAGAACGATAATTACAGGAGATCCAACACCGTGTAGAGGAAATTCGTATGAGGAGAGAAGCCAACAAAATGGCCATTGTTTTTCAAGTAGCTGAGGGGACTGCCTTAATGGCCAAGTTCAAAAATTCGGCTCAAGTTGATTTTGAGCGGGGCTTGGCTGATCTAGTGACGGTAGACTTGGAGATGCAGAAAGAATGACATAACTTGAGGGAAATGTTCTTGCTCCTGAAGGATTCACCTGATGAGCTTCAACGGCCTTCGACTAGTAGATAATTACATTTATTGTTAAATGTACTGTTAGGACGTTGCATTTGTCATTTTTATTTGTATTTTTGGGATGTTGTCGTCCGATATTAATGAAATTATAATATTTATTTATATCTATTTGTTTCGTTTCATCCTTATTTTCACTCGGAGAACATCACATTCTCGTGTTCCCATAATGAAGGCACATACTTTTTCAAGTATTTACCGTTTATCGCTCTGACATGCATTTCTCTATTCAAATTTTTCAAATGGTAAGCCCTGTTTGGCAATATATTTTCTACATCAAATGGGCCTTCCCAATTAGGCAATCATTTACCATATGCGGGATTCTTGGCACCTAGTGGCAGTATAGTTTTCCATACCAACTCGCCTCTTTTGAATGATTTGGCCACGACTTTCTGATTATATCCCTTGGCCATCTTTGTCTTTTGTGCTTCTAAATGATTGATGACATCGCTCTTGACGTCATCCAATTCTAATAGATTTTGGATCATTGCTTCATTGTAATCTTCCATCGTCAATTCTTTTTGTAGTGCCACCCTATTAGATTTAACATTGACTTCAACTGGTAGTACAACCTCTTGACCATACACTAGTTGGAATGGTGTCCGAGGTACTGGTTCTAGATGACGTCCTATAATCCCATAGAGCTTGACTTAAGCATTTGTCCCATTGCCTGGCATTATCCGTTATCATCTTTCGGATCAATCTTTTAAGGCTTTTGTTAGATGATTCTACCTGACTATTTGATTGGGGGTAATATGAAGTAGTGTTTACTAGTTGGACCCCGTATTCGATCAGGAAGCTTTTAACCTCTTTGCCGTTCAGAGAAGTATCATGATCCACCATTAATGTCTGAGGGATACCGAATCGGTGGATAATATACTCTTTTATGAACTTGATAATCTTCTCTTGAGAAATCTCTACTACCGGAATTTCTTCCACCCATTTGGTGAAGAAGTCTGTGGCGATGATGATGAAGTTATGTCTTTTGCTAGATGCGGGATAAATTTTTCCTATCAAATCAATCGCTCATCCCATAAATGGCCACGGCTTAATAATAGAGACCATTTTGGTCGCTGGTGCTCTTTGAATGGACCCATGCTTCTGACAAGCAATGCATCCCTTAGCGTATAACATGCACAATTCTCCCATTTTCGGCCAATAATATCCGTTTCTTATGATCAACCACCTCATCTTTATCCCGGCTTGGTGACCCCACAGACCCCTTCATGTATTTCGGCCATAATAGTCTTGGATTCTGATGGCCCTACACATCTTAATAACGGGCTATCTTGGCATTTTTTGTATAATACATCTCCTGACACCACGTAGTTCAAGGCTTTTAGTTTTAGTCTTCGGTCCTTCCCATTTTCTGGTTGTCTTAGGAACCCTTGGATATCTTTTCTCCAATCGTCCTTATTTTGGACTTCAGCGATCATGACATCTATCATGTCCTTTCGCCTTACCAGGGCTGGTTTGGCCTCCTTTCTCCTATATACGCCATCTATGCTTGTCTGTTTATACCCTGAGGCTGCTTGGGCCAAGTCATTGGCCATCTCATTCTTTGCCTTTGGGAAATGTTCCAGCTCTACGAAGTCAAATTGATCTAGTAAATCTTTGGCTATATCTGACAGTGCCATGATTGACGGACTCTGGCACTTAAAGGCTCCCATCACCTGCTGGATCACTAGTTGCGAATCTCATTTAACGGACATGAGTGTCACTCTCATGTCAAGGAGTATTTCCAACCCAAATATCAAAGCCTCGTATTTGACCTGGTTGTTGGTGCAACATTCGTCCAACTTGATTATGAAATGGAATGATTCTCCGAACGAGCTGATCAAGACTATTCCCATTCCTTATCCTTTTGATGTGATATATCTATCGAAATACATCGTCCATGGCCTTAAACTGCATTCGTCTATTTCCATTTCCATTTCCATTTCCTTTGTGGTACTTAAACACTGGTGATCAGCCAAGAAATCTGTCAGGGTCTGTTTTTTTTATGGCTTCTTGGGGTTTATATCGTATATCAAATTCTGACAATGATAGAGACCAAAACCCAACTCTTTGATGCAAAATGGGGCGAGAAAACATATATTTTATTATATTAATTTTTGTAATTAAGTACACAGTAGTCGGCCTAAGATAGGCGCGTAATTTAGTACATGTGAAATACAAAGCCAAACATAACTTCTCCATTGGAGAATAATTACATTTTTATTTCAACAATTATCTGTTGATATAATAGATGGCACTTTCGACATTCGTATTATCGTCCTGTGCAATCATTTCAGCTATGGATTGCTCTTCAGCGGATATGTAAAGCTTCATTGGCTGCCCTAGCATAGGGGGTACCATCACCAGCAGCTGTGATAAATAATTCTTCAAACTTTCGAAAGCCTTTTGATGTTCCTCGGTCCAGACGAATTCGTCCTTGTCCTTTAGCCTTAGTAGGGACGAGAAAACTTTAGTTTTTCTTGCACAGTCAGAAATGAATCTTCTTAAGAAATTAACTTGCCCTAGGAATCTTTGCAACTCTTTTTTATTTTGGGGTGGCTTGGCTTCAGCAATTGCCCGAGATTTATTTCCGTCAATCTCAATTCACCGCTAGTGGACTAGAAAACCCAAGAAATTTCCTACACAAACCCCGAAAGCACATTTGGCATAGTTTAACTTTAATTTGAATTTTCTCATTCGTTCAAAAGCCATCGCCAAGTGGCTAAATGTTTTCCCATGGTCATAGACTTAACCACTATATCGTCTACATAAACTTCTATAAATCAGTGATCATGTCATGGAAAATTAGATTCATACCCGTTGGTAAGTGGCCCCGACATTTTTTAGGCCGAATGGTATTACCACCAACTCATAACATTCTAAAGACCCCGGGCATCTGAAAGTCGTTTTATGATTATCATTTTCGACGATGTAGATCTGGTTATATCCTACGTATCCATTCATAAAAAAATACATTTGATATCCTGCTGTGGAGTCTACTAAGGAATCCACCGTAGGCATGGGATACTGATCTTTTAGCATTGCCAAGTTTAAATTCCTAAAATCTATGCATATTCTTAGCTTTCCATTCTTTTTCATGACAGAGATGATATTTGACAACCATTCTACATTTCTGATCGTTTTAATGAATTTCGCCTTCAGGAGGCGCTCGACTTTTTTTTTACTGCAGACATAACAGTGGGTGCAAACCTCCGGGGATGTTGCTTATATGGCATGTGGTTTGGCATATAAGCAACCTATGTTCTGCTAAAGTCTTTTCTAAACCAGGCATTTCATCGTAGTCCCAAGCAAAATAATCTTTATATTTTTGTAAAAGATGGATCAGTTTTTTGCCTACATCGGCCTCTAGTTCCTTGCTGATATAAGTGATGCGTCTGTCATCCTCACTTCCCAGGTTTACCTCGTCCATAACATCTTGTACTCTTGTAATATTTGTCTTATGCCGCCCATTCAGAGCGTACTTTTCTTCCTCCTTTGGTTGTTCATTCTTATGACTTACTTCTATTAAACAATTCAACATGCATGCCTCTCTTATTCTGTCTTCCGCTTAATGTGCTAATAATTTATCTCTCAAGGCTGAAATTACGGCCTGAGCCTCAGCTTCATTTTCTCGTTCCATTACATAGGCCATTAAGCTGGCCATTGTGGCCGTAAGCGCGGCTTGTTCTTTACTCTGTTTGTTTTTCTCCATTCAAATTGTTGGTTTCATGGCCATACGTTGGCCCCCTGAAGGCCACTATAGTTGGCCTTGTTTGCACGAACAAGTATTTAACAGATATGTGTGGTATGGCTCGTCATTTTGGGCCACTATGGCCGAATCACCTGATTCATTAAGTACCCTAGTTGGCCCGTAATTTCCTTCATACATGAAGTATTTGGCCGAATTTATCTCTGCAGTGAAGGGCTTGTTATCGGCGTGTACTATTTCTACTTCATCTTTCTGATTCCAAAAAACTAGATGTTGATGAAGGGACGAAGGAATACATCGGCTACCGTGAATCCAGTCTCGTCTCAAGAGCATGTTATATATGGTTGGTCTGTCTATAACGAAAAACACTACTGTATTTGTAATGCTTCCTACTTGTAAGTCTAGTGGGACGACCTCTTTGGCTGTCGTTGCCCCTCCATTGAAACTTGTAATCACCACCTCTGTAGGGATGATATCGTCCTCTGACTTTGCTAATCGCCCCAGCATCCTAACCGGGATGACATTGATGGCTGCTCTGTTATCAATAAACACCCATCCGTTCGTATTTGCTTTCACATACAATGGTCGCATGTGTTTTGTCATTTGTTGTGGTGGTTTTGGAAACGTCACTTTCCCTAACATTCCTACCTCTATCGTTTGTTCACCATCGGTATTTGCCTGAGGTGTCTCTTCCTCCTCGTCCAATCCAGAAGGTGGCAATGTGATCGACACATCACGAGAGACATTATTGGAACATCTTCCGCTTTTTCGCCCTGGTCACGACCCATTTTACTTTGGGTATTCCGTATAGGATGAGGTATGGAGATCGCCCCAAGTCCTCTTCTAATGTTCCAACTGTAGGATTTTCGGCTTCATATAATTCTGAGAAGCCGATTTTGTGATATCCCTCTCCTTCGTGCTTCGGTTCTGATATCTATTTCTTCCTCTATATCAGTCAGTTCCTTGTCTCATCCTGTTTTCATCAATCGAATTTGGTACGCTCTTTACAGCTCGTATCCATCGCTTCTCTGCCACAACTTTCCTTACTGCTTACATTCGACTTCTTCCTTGTATGGGAACTATGGTCAGTGGTGACTTCACTTCACCTTGTTGGCGCATCATAAGACCATAGTTTCTTTGGTGTGGTCTCAATTATGTCCTTGTCATTTCATCCACATGAGGGTAATTCTTCCCTGGCCGTAGGCATGAGTATGGTCAATGATACAAATGCTATACGTTAGGCTGATGAATTTTCGGCCTAAACGTCCTTATATTTTGGACGAAATTTGAATGTTCTCCATAAAACCTTGGTGTGAAGGTTCTTGGCTGCCATGGTACTGGCTCCTTCTTCACTGGCCTTTCACAGGTATCTTCCAGTTCTTAATCCACTCTATACTGTTTTTGTACTGTGCTTGGGGTGTTTCAATCCTTTTAAGAGTGTTTGGACGATGACCATTCTAATCTTCATCTAGGACCAGCTTGAATTTTGGCAAGTTAATCTTGGTGAGGTTCGTGTTGATCATATTTAATTCCATCGGTTTTAGAAAAAGGTTGTCATCCACCGCCATCTTTTTTCAAACGTTATTCGTCCAGATTCTATGGCGTCATGTTCGACAACATCTTTGGTGAACTCGCCAAACAAGGAGCGAATCGCGTTGGGGCTGAGCTCTCGCAAAATGTCATATCTGCTAGTGTCTGTCAGACCCTCGAAATGGCCTACTACGACTGGAACGTGGGGCTGGTTGGTTTACTCCAGTCCCTCTTCCTCTGTACTCGAGTCAGATTGAGTGTTTTTTTCGGAGGCATTTTCACTTTTACACCAATTCTCCCATTGTGGTAGTCAAAAACTATTTGCGTAATTTTTCATCAAATAATGTGTAAGGTTCAAACCTCCTAAGACAAAGTCCCAGTAAATGGTGTAAGATTAAGTGAATAAGCCTCCAAGGGGCACAATCACACAAATTACAGTATATAGATTACAAAGCTACGAAAATGAAAATAAAATGCTCATAATGAGTCTTCATTTTTTCTTTTTTCTCCTTCCCATGCTTGAGCTTTTTATAGTGAGTCTCTGTTACCTGCTTGAACGGTTTCACTTTTCTTGGTCCACGACCTCCCATCGTCTAATGCTTGCAACCGCTGGATCATATGTCTAATTCCTGAGTTCTTGTAACTATCGGATCATACGTCCAACTGCTGAGTTCTTGTAACTGTTGGATCATGCATCAAATGCTGAGTTCTTGCAACCGTTGTATCATGATGATGGGGTTTTATGGCGGAAATCCGATAACGCATCGGAATAGGGAAAATCAAAATTTTCCGATTTCAAAATATTTTCTCGGATCAATTAAATAAACTTATTTATTTAATTATCCAATTATTAAATTCTGAAAAATTACACAAGAGATCAAATTTCTTAGTAATTACAAAAATGCCCCAAAACTTTACAAATTGATCATTTTAGTCCTAAATTGTCAAATATAATTTTGGATTATTCAGAATCACTTCTAAAATGATTTCCAACATATCTTATACATCAAAATCAGATTTGCAACAAAAACCCAAAGTTTTCTCAAATTGTCGTGAGCACCATAAATTTTCAATTAATTGCATTTTGGTCCCTTTTGTTCAAAACATGTCAAGATCAAATCCAATCAACCCAAAAATTTACATGCATCATATTAATACCATAATACATCACATATATAAAAATCCCCAAATTTGAAGTGGGTTATGAACCCTAATTTTTCAATTTCTTCAAATTGACCAATTTCACCAAATCTTTAAAATCCAACACTTTAATCCATTCAATACTTCACTAAACAAGTCTCACCACTTTGAAATAACTCTAGAACAAATCTAGGTCACCAAGGAGTGGCTTAATAACTCTAGAATGATAACTTTGATTTTCAAAGAATCAAAAGTAAGCCTTTGAAACCATTTCAAGGCTATTTACATGCATCAATCTTTCATCCAAGTTCTCAAACAAATAAACACAAACTTTAAGAATAGAAAGAACATCAAAGCATCACAAAATGATACTAAGATAGTTAGAAACAATTTTCATGTTGAAGGTTAGGAAGAAATACTTACAAAAACTAGCTTTTCAAGCATTTTCTTTTTCCTTCAACTTGTTCTCTCAACTCTCTTTTGTGTTATATTTTTGAGTGTTTGAAACTTATGGAACCCTAAAATGAAAGAAAATAATTTATACCTCTCCCATTAGACCTTGGCCAAATTTTGGATCATAACCAAAGATATTATATTTTTAATTAATTTAATTAATTTCATAATTAAATAATTATTTAAATACAAATATATTAAATATATGTATTATATTTACATTAAATATCAAATACATACATATATATATATATATATATATATATATATATAAATTTATATATATATATATATATATATAATATATATATATATATATATATATATGATAGTAGTCAAATATCTCAATTTGAAAATTAATTAATGTGTATTTGATAAAATCTAATATTAATGCAAATACACAAAAATTAAGAAATGACTATTAGGTCCAATCACATGTATTTTTGCGTTTAATCTTTAAACGACTTATAAATAATCAGTATTATTTATAAATGTTGCCCTAGTGCTCTACGAGTATATTTCATCAGTGAGACTCTCTAGATTCAGGCATATCGCCACGAAAATCAATTTCGTGTCCATAATTTACCCACCCGTAAATTATGATGATCACTGATGAGTGGTAATTATATCACTATTTCCCACTCATTTAACATAATATTTTGTTTAGTTTCTCGAATTTTATGAACGTTTTGATGTGTTTTTGTTTATTTTACAGATAAAAATAATATTGGGACTTAATAGAATCAACTCGGGGCTAAAACGTTGAAATCCAGAGGAAAAATGGTCAAAAACGAAAATTTACTATATGCGTCACGAAGTGCAGTCCGAAATTCCAATTTTGCTCAAGTTTCGTATTTTGGATATAACTTTTTCATCCAATATCCGATTGAGCTAATTCAAGTGCTAGATTAAAGAAGACACAAATATCTACAACTTCAAAAGTTAAAATAATTTCGAATTCTGAAGTTTCCATGACCGAAATTGATGAACAATCCAGTATATTTTGTGTAACTACTATAGTCATTTACAAAATATAAAATAAAATTAATAAAATAAAAAAATAAAAATTGTCAAACTTCCACCAAACATGCTTGCATATTTGGTCCATATTTGATGCCATTTTTGGTGCCATGTTTGGTGCCATGTTTGATGTCATTTTTGGTGCCTTGTTTGGTGGAGCAATCGGTAGAGAAATTGGCGGAAGCCTTTAGATTTTCCTAAAAATACCAAGCCATTTCATTTGTAATTCTCATGCTTTCCTTAGGTTTTTTAAGGAATTTAAGGATTGTATCTTCTTTGTATTTATTTTCAGTATTTAATTTATGCATTTTTTCTGTAATAGTAGTAGTTCTTCTTCTTCTTCTCTTTTCTTTTATGTTTAGTAGTTAGATTTCCGTTGGGGGAAAGGTGAAGCTTTTATTATTTTAATTTAGATTAATCTCCCTTAATTATAATATGGAAATTATAATTCAAATTAAAAGGATTACCGCCTTAATGGCTGGTTTTATTTATTTGACATAAAGTAACACCACCTATATGGCCGGTCTTTAAGTGACAGATAATTATCGCCTATATGGCTGGTTTATGGACAAATAATGTTACCGCTTTTATGGCTGGTTGGACTTAATTAAATCTGACTTAATGAGGATACAACCTATATGGTCGATTGGTAATATCACTGATAATTTATGTATTATAGTAACGAAGATTTCTAAATTAGGAATAGTAAAGGTGGATCCCCCAACCCCCAGTATTTTATTTTTATTCTAGGGAAGTGATGAAACACAATATCCACACTTAAAAATTGATTTTCTTTTTATGGATAATTCTTTAGGTTGTTTATTGAGTCTTAAGCTTAATGCTTCTTTTTGTCTGATCACCAATAAGATTGATGTGGTAAATCTAAAATGAGCTTGGAAAAGGGATTTTAGGTTTCAGCCTTAGATTCAATAGTCCACGATCTTCCTTGAGGATAGATAACCCTTTAATAGATTTCCTTACAGGATAAGAATATACTTGTCGGGCGTGGGTAGCCATAATTGGAACTTGACCTTAATGAATCCAGGTAATTTGGTTGACATAGGAATATGGTTCAATTGGGTTATACTGGATATTTGCATCTGACCATCGGAAGAGGCTTTTGCATATCATCGTGTTCTAGGTTAGCAAACTAATTTATTACACATATACAAGAGAATCAATTCATCTTTTTAATAATATTGTGTAGAGTCACGACCCTAGATCCTTGAGTCTTTTCTTTTATTTTCCTTAGTATTTTCTTTTGAGTCTATTTTTATTTTAATTCTCAAATCCACATTCAACCAACCAAAAGCAATCAATTCATTTCTCCCTATAATTAGATACCTGTAAATAAATTGTATCAATAATTAATAACAACAGTATGAATTAAGTTCTCGTGGGATCGATATTTTATTACTACTTGAACGATACGTATGCTTGCGTTATACGTGTGTGATTACGCCGATCAAGTTTTTGGCGCCGTTGCCGGGGACTTATATTTCTTGAGTTATTAATTTTGAAGCTATCTAATTTACTTGTATCTAATTTTCTTTATTTTTTATCTGTAATTTTTAATTTCTTTCTTTTATTTTCAGGTGGTTGAAAAATGGAACACTATTGGGAGATTGAGAGATTACGTGCTTTACAACAAGATACACCCCACATCTGGGAGAAACAGTCCGGTTTTCTGAGGTCTGTTGTCCAGCCCAATGACTATCACTGGATGCCAGAACCAATCAATACTACATTTGCCCATCAGAATAAGATGGGGAGACGTGTGATATGTGATGGTAACAACCCAAGCGATCAATGTATATACCGTTCAGAGTGGCAGAATTATTGGAATTATTCATGGTACGAAGAACCAACATATTTCACAGAACCACATCTTCCATCTTATCCACCATCTATCTATGATTTTCATCAATAACCAGAACCATCAGAGGAAGATCAGATACTTCACAAGCTCAAAGATTGGTTCAAAGAACGGGCAGCTCAAATTGATGCACAAGTTCAGATTCAAACAGAATCCATACAGAGAATGACAGATCAGATCAGACAATTAACAGAAGACCAGAGCTACATACCTCAAGAACCATTTTCAGATGAAGCCTTCGATTACCAAGCATTTCACGATGACACTTCAACAAATGAGGAGGTTGAGCAGAATCAAGAATCAAAGGTATCAGTTCAAGAGCCCGAACCAGCAAAGTCTAGATATGATTTTTATTATTCAGATTCTGATGAGGAAGATGAAGCTGAGCTATTTGTAACAACTGCACCAACATATGAGGATGAAATTCTTTATCCTCAAAATGAAGATCTTGGAGCATCCATTGCACAAATGTTTGAAGAAGATCTACCTGAGCCAATCATTTCACCCAAATAAGAGGATGAAGACCTAAAATCTGACATTTCTTTACATCATCAGGTTGATAACTTTGAAGCAAGCATTTCACAGATGACAGATGAAGAGCTAAATGAAAAAAATCCTAAAATACATCTGTGAAGAAAATGTGGAGCAAGAAGCAGAGCAAATGGAGGAGCAAATGTCTGACCTTATTAAAGATCCAGAGCATTCAGGCGAAACATCACTGTTTTGGGGAGTACAAATCAAATATATCGCCTAGAAGCTTGACAGAATGGAACTCCCATTCCAAGTCAAGCACCATATGAGACCTCCTGATTTTCTTTCTTTCTTTGCAGGAATTGTTGGAGCAACAAAGGTTAAAAATGTGGCACACGCACGAAATAGGACAAAATTTTTTTTTGCCACTTTACCATTGGAAGAGACCTTTCAAAAGCAACGCTCATGAGATTGTCTTTAATTAGACATCCAAAACGACGCTGAAACCTCATTGACAGATAGATTTCAGTCACGTCTAGCTGAAGTCAAAAAATTTAGCGCTAGCAAGGAGGTAACCCATGTAATTTATTGTAATTTCTGTTTTCATATTTTGTATATACATGTTGTAGAGTTTTTAATTTTGTGTGTTATTTTGTAGGGAAAAGAACAAACAGAGCATTTAAGGAGGAATGGTGTTTGGCGATCACAAAGATGAGAGATAATTTATGAGTGGTGGCTGAGTAAGGAATGAATTCTTGAGACGCACCCTCATGAATTTATACTAAGTGAGTGGCGTATTGCGTACACAATTCTGTTGCCTTAATAATTGCTTTGATTTGCTTTTTGTTTATTTTCACCGACAAGATCTAAACTTTTTGACTTTTCACAATTCATTTTAACATTCAATTAATACTTGTCATTTGGCAGATACTAGTGTAATTATTACTTACCCTTTTTCAGGTTCTATAAATTCAGCTCTATATTTCTCTCTTCGACACATCCAGATATACATCCAAATAAAAGAGAGAAAATGGAAGCAACTTCACAGCAGCGAATTTGTGTTTTATGTGGATCTAATTCTGGTAATAAACCAGAATTCATTGAGGCTGTAAAGGAATTGGGGCGAGTCATAGCAGAGAGAAATATGCACCTAGTATATGGCGGTGGCAACCTTGGATTGATGGGAAGCATTTCAAAAGCCGTTCAGGAAGGTGGCGGTCATGTTTTGGGAATCATTCCAAAACCTTTGGCAGACGGATACTTAATCGGACAAACAAATGGAGATGAGCGCATTGTATCAAGTATGTCTGAACATCTCATTGAAATGGTCAATACTACTGATGCGTTTATTGCTTTACCAGGTGGGCTCAGAACATTTGAAGAGATATTCACAGTGGCATCATTAGCACACTTGAATATTCATCGGAAGCCCATTGTATTACTTAACATTGAGCATTTCTTCGATTTTCTGTTTGTATTTCTTGCGGAAGCCAAGAGACATGAGTTCGTCACAAAATCAATACAAGATATTTTCCTAACTGCAACCAAAGCCGAGGAATTAATTGATCTAATCATAGCCTTTGAACCAAAGATTGACCCCATTCTTTCCAAGTTGGACTGGTCAGACAGCGATCGTGGTAAGAAGCGTAAATTGGACATAGATCTTAATCGGTAAATTTTTGATTTCAGCTAACCAGGTACTATCTTCTCAACTCGTCTTCTACTGTCTAAGACATTGGGGATAATGTCTCATTTAGGTTTTGGGGAAGGAATTAGTTGATTAGTATCTTGTTTTTAATTTTGTGTTATTTTTATTTTTAGTCCAAAATTTTTCGAAAAATAAAAAAATTGAAATTTTTTCAAAAATTACAAAAATATTTTACGTTTTGTGTTTTTATTTGACTAAAAAGGTGAAATTGGTGAGAAATAGTTGTGTAAGGAGTTTCCACTCTTGATACGTATCTCAAACCCAATTTTTGAAACAAGTTAATTTTTGTTTATTTCCTTTTAAATTATTTAATTTGTGAATTCTCCTTAAAAATGACTAAAATGGATCTTCATATGCTCAGTTTGCAAGTATTATCAATATGCATAGTAACATACAGACAAAAGATGTATTTGAAAAGTTTGTAATATTTAGTGCTCTAGTTTAATTGGAGGAAGCATCTATAAATGGCAATGGAGTAGCCAAAAAAAAAAGAAAAAAATGGAAAAAAACATATGAGACCTGAGTTATTAAGTCTGTAAGGGTGTCTTAACACCTAGTGCCCTAAAGCCAACTGGTTTGGGAGTCACTGGCCCAAAGCTCGCTACATGGATCAAAGATGTTGCCAAATAAATATATATATATGAAGTCTGAGTAATTAAGTCCGTAGCGGTGTCTTAACACCTGGTGCCCTAAAGCCAACTAGTTTGGGAGCCAGCGACCCAAAGCTCGCTACATAGACGAAATATATTATATATAAATAAAAACTAAAATCAGAAAAAGAAAAAAAAATCAAAAAAATCAGAAAAAATTATTCCATTGCTACAAAAAGGTGTGAATTCTGATAAAACTTTAGGACAAAAATATTACTCTCTTATCAACTACACTTGTGACTGTTGTGGTCAAAAATTAACTGATTAATATTTTATTGGCTATGTATATGGAGAATGGTAATTATAATTGGAGAATTTACTTATTCGGTAATTTAGAAAGAAACAAAACAATTGGTAACTTGGAGTAGAAGTTTCACTTGATTAGTCACTAACTTCTTTATTCTCTTTTCTCTTGTCTTTTTGCTTTTGTGTACATTAGTTGTACTATCTTTTTACTTTTATAAGACGTTTGTGGGTATCGTCGCTGTAAACCCTCACGAGACTATAACTCGTCCACTAGGGACACCTAGAGGTTTAAGGCTTGTTGGATACGCTAAATGCAATCATGATCCCTACGAAAGTGGCTTAGATTAATTTTATTTTAAACATATTTATGTTATTTTATTTTGTTGTTTTGCTCGAGGACTAGTAAAATATTAGGTTTGAGGGTGTGATGAGTGGTAATTATATCACTATTTCCCACTCATTTAACCTAATATTTTGTTTAGTTTCTCCAGTTTTATGAACGTTTTGAAGTGTTTTTGTTTATTTTGCAAATAAAAATAATATTGGGACTTAATGGAATCAACTCGGGGCTAAAACGTTGAAATCCAGAGGAAAAATGGTCAAAAACAAAAATTTACCATACGCGTCACGAAGTGCAGTCCGAAATTCCAATTTTACGCAAGTTTCGTATTTTGGCTATAACTTTTTCATCCGATATCCGATTGATCTGATTCAAGTTCCAGATTAAATAAGACACAAATATCTACAACTTTGAAAGTCAAAATAATTTCAAATTCTGAAGTTTCCATGGCCAAAATTGATGAACAATCTAGTATATTTTGTGTAACTACTATAGTCATTTACAAAATATAAAATAAAATAAAAAAATAAAAATTGTCAAACTTCCACCAAACACGCTTGCATATTTGGTGCCATATTTGATGCCATGTTTGGTGCCATGTTGGTGCCATGTTTGATGCCATGTTTGGTGCCATGTTTGGTGGAGCAATCGGTGGAGAAATTGGTGGAAGCCTTTAGATTTTCCTATAAATACCAAGCCATTTCATTTGTAATTCTCATGCTTTCCTTAGGTTTTTGTAAGGAATTTAAGGATTGCATCTTGTTTGTATTTATTTTCAGTATTTAATTTATGCATTTTTATTTTCTGTAATTGTAGTAGTTCTTTTTTTTTTTTTTTATGTTTAGTAGTTAGATTTCCGCAGGGGGAAGGGTGAAGCTTTTATTATTTTAATTTAGATTAATCTCCCTTAATTATAATATGAAAATTATAATTCAAATTAAAAGGATTACCGCCTTAATGGCTGGTTTTATTTATTTGACATAAAGTAACACCGCTTATATGGCCGGTCTTTAAGTGACAGATAATTACCGCCTATATGGATGGTTTATGGACAAATAATGTTACGGTTTTTATGGCTGGTTGGACTTAATTAAATCTGACTTAACGAAGATACCACCTATATGGTCGGTTGATAATATCACGGATAATTTATGTATTATAATAAGGGAGATTTCTAAATTAGGAATAGTAAAGGTGGATCCCCCAACCCCTGGCATTTTATTTTTATTATAGGGAAGTGATGAAACACAATATCCACACTTAAAAATTGATTTTCTTTTTATGGGTAATTCTTTAGGTTGTTTATTGAGTCTTAAGATTAATGCTTCTTGTTGTCTGATCACCAATAGGATTGATCTGGTAAATCTAAAATGAACTTGGAAAAGGGATTTTAGGTTTTAGCCTTAGATTCAATAGCTCACGATCTTCCTTGAGGATAAATAACTCTTTAATAGATTTCCTTACATGATATGAATATACCTGTCGGGCGTGGGTAGCCATAATTGGAACTTGACCTTAATGAATCTAGGTAATTTGGTTGACATAGGAATATGATTCAATTGGGTTATACTGGATATTTGCATCTGACCATCAGAAGAGGCTTTTGCATATCATCGTGTTTCAGGTTAGCAAACTAATTTATTACACATATACAAGAAAATCAATTCATCTTTTTAATAATATTGTGTAAAGTCACGACCCTACATCCTTGAGTCTTTTCTTTTATTTTCCTTAGTATTTTCTTTTGAGTATATTTTTATTTTAATTCTCAAATCCACATTCAACCAACCAAAAGCTATCAATTCCTTCTCCCTATAATTAGATACATGTAAATAAATAGTATCAATAATTATATTTTATTAAGATAACAACAGTAGGAATTAAATCCTCGTGGGATCGATATTTTATTACTACTTGAACGATACGTACGCTTGCGTTATACGTGTGTGATTACGCCGGTCAACCACGGATAAACTCACTGAGTCATACAGGTCGAGGTCATGGCATATGTATAAATCCTCCGTCACAGGTATCCAGATATATCCCAGAGATATAGATGTAAACGTCAAATCTCTATATGGATTATCCCAGAGATATAGATGTAAACGTCAAATCTCTATAGGGATTATCCCGTCGACATCTCTATTAGCAATCTTAAAAAGAACATTTAGAACTGACTTCTAAAATGTACCACGGGCCTATGGTTTTTATCTGATTGCTAATCATATATGGACTACTTATGCTCTATACACAGAACTGACGAATCCTATTTTGATACACACAGGACACCTTGAGGATCTATCTACAACCAATGAACAGACGGAGGTGTGATCTTAATAGATCGATGACGTGACTGTCGTCTAAGTGTAGAAGATGTCTCATGTGCCCACAGTGGCATCTCAAGTCGAAGAATCACAAATATTACTCAACCCGATAAGATTCTTATTGACGTTGGTGTACCATCTATTAAAAATCTTCGGCGAGTCGTTCAGTGTTTATCCGCTATAAACACCTACACGTCTATACTAGTCTCCAAGACTTATGGTTCATTAAGAAACCATTAGAATCATATATTCCAGTATACGACATGTACCGGTCTCAACGGGTTTACTTTACTGACCAAGTAGTGTAAACCTTGACCATGAACTGTCTAAGAATGACAACATCATGATACAACTCAATGTCTGTTGTCACACTTTAGCAACAGTATGATGACTAATTATTCTAAGGTCAATTATGTCTTTACCATATAAAAAGATATAACATATTATAGAAACTGCTCATTTTATTCATAATAAAACATTTACAAAAGTATTTTCCAGCTGGATGTAACGGCTTCACAAGCCAAATATAAATCAATAATTGGAAAAATAAATATACCTGATGTAGATGCTCTCTCCCTCCTCAGCTGGGCAATGTAGTCAGGACAGTTCCTTTTCCAGTGCCCGACTTTGCTGCAATGATGGTATTTCTCTTCAGAAGCCTTCTTGGCTTTGCTATCTTTGCCTGTGGTTGAGGACCGAAACCCTTATTCTTCTTCCCTTTCTTCTTCTTTCCCTTTGACCAAGTCTGGGAAGAAGCATAAAGAGAAGTAGGTCTCAGAGGGTGAGTCGGTACTCCCTTCTTGAGGTCCTCTTCTGATGTGAGCAACATCCTATGCAGCTCATGGTAGGTACAAATAATCCCGTTCATGTTAAAGTACATCACGAACTGGCGATAAGAAGCTGAGAGTGAACCAAGAATGACACTCCTACCAAGAATGTCATTTAGAATGAGATTATGTTGCCTCAATTGATCGATCAAATCGATCGTTTGAAGAACATACGGGCTCCCAGCTTTCCCCTCATCCAATCGAGCATGGAACAGTTCCATTGCAACCTTATAAACAACAACATGTTCTTGGTTCTCAGACGATTCTCATAATCGCGATATCATACTATATGCATATGACATGCCATAGTATTGTTTCTTGAGTCCCGGTGAAAGAGAACTTAGGATGTATGATATAACTTTTAAATCATCATCCTTCCAAGTTTCGAAAACTTGGTGTTCCTCCGGTGTAGCATCCACACCTACAGCAAGGGGGAGTGGACCCTCAAGAACATATCCCAACTTCTTGGAATCGAGGACAATCCTCAAATCCAAGTCCCAATCAGCGAAGTTCTCAGCGCTTTTAAGTTTGTTCGTATCAAGCATACGCGCAAAATGATTACTGGATGGTGTCGTCATCGCAAATCTATCATATAGATTACGAAAAATGGTTAGCAGAAAATAAAGCAGTTTCATATAATATCATAAAAGTATTAATTAGATCATAGATTTTTAATCTAAAAATGTCTCTCCCACTAAATCAAGTAATACTGTAATCCACAAACAGAATACAAATATTTAATAATTAAATTTAATATAAATAGTGAAATATGGATCCCATGAATATATTTCAGCTCACAGCAGTGGCACTGTCTCGCCTACGTATATTCATTAGGTAGACAACTCATTTGTCAATCACTCACTAGTGACTCATGGGTTACCGGTCCTGTTCGTTTCTCATTTTGACTGCTAAGGCAGGCCTATAAGGAGACGTACCAAAGTTAAACTCGTCAATGATAAACTCAAGCTAATTGCGTAACCCTGACAGCTAGGGCATGTCCAGGACTGCGCTTTCGCTTGAATTTATCTAATATCTGACAGACATCCTGTATAAATAAATCTCTCTTGGCTACACCCTCACAGCAGAGGCACAGTCTCAGATGTAGTCACGGAGAAATATTCATAAATCGTATTGACAAGACAGACCATATAACATGCATCAAATATATAATTATATTTAAACTTTATTAATTATGGATTTTCTACAAAAGATTATTTTTAATTTATTTAATTAAATTAAACAAATACATGCATGTGACAAGTAAAGAATAAATAAAACATTGAATTTATTGGGCTAATCATATTAAGGGGCCTAGAATCGGACTCGCTCTGATACTATTTTGATGGGGTTTTATGGCGAAAATCCGGCAACGTAGCGGAATAGGGAAAATCAAAATTTTCTGGTTTCAAAAATTTTTCTCGGATCAATTAAATAAACTTATTTTTTTTTAATTATCCAATTAATAAATTCTGAAAAATTACACCAGAGATCAAATTTCTTAGAAATTACTGAATTACCCCAAAACTTTACAAATTGATCATTTTAGTCCTAAATTGTCAAATACAATTTGGATTATTCAAAATCACTTCCAAAATTATTTCCATCGTATCTTATACATCAAAAATAGATTTGCAATAAAACCCCAAATTTTTCTCAAATTATCGTGAGCACCACAAATTTTTAAGTAATTATATTTTGGTCCATTTTGTTCAAAACATGCCAAGATCAAATCCAATCAACTCAAAAATTTACATGCATCATATTCATACCATAATACATCACATATATGAAAAGCCTCAAATTTGGAGTGGGTTATGAACCCTAATTTTTCAATTTCTTCAAATTGACCAATTTCACCAAATCTTTAAATTCCAACACTTTAATCCATTCAATACTTCACCAAAAAAGTCTCATCACTTTGAAATAACTCTAGAATAATTCTAGGTCACCAATGAGTGACTTACTAACTCTAGAATGACAACTTTGATTTTCAAAGAATCAAAAGTAAGCCTTTGAAAATATTTCAATGCTACTTACATGCATCAATCTTTAATCCAAGTTATCAAACAAATAAACACAAAATTTAAGAGTAGAAAGAACATCAAAGCATCACAAAATGATACTAAGCTAGTTAGAAATAATTTTCATTTTGAAGGTTAGGAAGAATGATGAGTGGTATTTATATCACTATTTCTCACTCATTTGACCTAATGTTTTGTAATGTTTCTCGAGTTTTATGAACGTTTTGATTTGTTTTGTTGTTATTTTGCAGATAAATAAAGTTTAGAAAGCACTGTGGGCAATTTGGGGACAAAACGGACAAAAATGCGTCAATAGGGATATTTTGGTCTATTCAGCGTCGCGACGCAGAAGCCTTACGCGTCGCGACGCCCAGGATGCGCCGAATCTGTTAACATGCGCCGGGTCAACGGTTCAGAATTTGAAAAGTTTGACTTTGCTAACGTGCGCCATGTCATGTGTCACCATCACAGCCAATTTGCTAAAATACGTCGGTGCCACGTGTCATCATCTTACGATGCCGACCATTGCCACGTGTCATCATCCTACGGTGCCGACCATCGCCCTCCACACGTCAGCGTGACGTAAGCAATGACGTCATGAATAGTGCCACATCATCAGATAATTATTAAGTTGTCACCGCCTTCGCCACGTGTCAAGCTGTTATTAAGCCACGCAAAAGGGCCAGCGTCGCGACGCTGAGCCAACCCGCGCCTATAAATAGAGCTTCAAATTTCAGTTTTCAGTGCACCATTCCGTCTCATCTCTTTGATGTAAATAGGGAGTTCTTCTCTCTCTAAGTTTCTTTTAATTTAGTTTTGTAATTTTTTAATTACGTTTTGTAATAATAATAGAAATTTACTTTTGCCTCTTTTACTTTTACAATTTTTACTATTTACGATGATGAGGTAACTTCCCTCTGCTGAGGTAAAAGGTAATTCTGTTACTGTTACTATCTTAGATTAATCTCCCTTAGACACAACATATTCACTATTCTAAAATTTGACTTAAAAAGGAATACCGCTATATTGGTCGGTAGGCTATTTAATTTAATCTGGTTAAATTTGACTAAGCAAGGATACCGCTAGATTGGTTGATTGGTAATTAAATTTTGGTTCCGCCTTTATGGCTGGTTATTTTGGTTCCGCCTTTATGGCTGGTTATTCTGGTTCCGCCTTTATGGCTGGTTATTTCTTTACCGCCTACATGGCAGGTTCATGGACAAATTTTACCGTATTTATGGCTGGTCGGACTTAACTTGTCTTAATCATGATACCGGCTATTGGTCGGTTGATTTTAATCTCACAATTGATTTGTTATACTAAGGGAGATATCTAAGTTAGTATTTAGTAAAAGTAATTCCTTTTATCTTGGCAGTTTATTTTCATTTACTTTTCCGCTTTTACTTTCTCGCATTTACTTTTCAGCATTTACTTTATGTCTTTTAATTTTCATTAGCCATAGCTATGTGTTGTAACTAAGTTAGTATCTAGGGTTGTGATGAATTCCAATATCACTGTTTTATAAGGGGTTAAATTATAATTTGGGTAATTTAAAGGTTTATTTATTGAGTCTTAATCTTAATGCTTTTTAATTAACTGGCCATTAATTAAATTGATTAGGTAAACTTAAAATGAACTAGACATAGAGATTTTAAGTTTAAGACCTTAGATTCAATAGTCCACGATCTTCCTTAAGGATATATAACCCTTTTAATAGATTTCCTTACAGGATAGGAATATACCTGTCGGGTGGGGATAACCATAATTGGAACTTAAGCTTAATGAATCTAGGTAATTTGGTTGACATAGACATATGGTTCAATTGGATTATACTAGGTTTTTGTAATTGACCATCGGAAGAGGCTTTTACATAATTTTGTGTTCCAAGTTAATAAATCATATATTTTACCCAACTATAGGATAACCACTTCATCTTTTAAATAATATTGGAATAAATCACAACCCTGGATAGTTTTTATAAATTTGAATTTAACTCATTTCACTCTCGCAATTTTATTTACTTGTTTTTAAAATCATCAATTTTTTCCAATCAAATCGAACAAACCATTAGATACTCGTAATCAGTTGGCCTCGTAAAAATTAATAATAAGGTTTTAAGTCCTCGTGGGATCGATACTTTTTATACTACTTGAACGATACGTGCGCTTGCGTTATACGTGTGTGATTACGCCGGTCAAGTTTTTGGCGCCGTTGCCGGGACTTATTTATCTTTCATTATTAGTTTTGAGGTTAGATTCGTTACTTGTATCTAATTTTTCTTTTACTTATTGTTTTCGTTTTCTGTGTTTCAGGTTCACAGACAATTAATGAGACGAGCCAGAAGCTTTGAAATCCATCCGCTTGACCCTGAGATTGAAAGAACCATCAGACAATTGAGAAGGAAAGGAGAGGCGAAAGAAAGCAATTGTTAACATGGAACCTGAACCTTTGGAGGTTGCACCACCAATTCCCATTCGAGACAGAACCATTCCGGTGGTTGATGCCTCATTTCCTGTATTGTACTTCCTCCCTTACCAGCAAATGCGGGTGATATCAAAACTTGCATTCAGATGATTCAACAGTCAGTTCAGTTTGGGGGGAATGCAACTGAAGATCCTAATGCTCACATCAGCAACTTCCTGGAAGTTTGCGGCACTTTCAATTACAACCGAGAAGCTGAAGAAGCTATGAGACTGCGAGTTTTTCCATACTCCTTAAAGACAGAGCAAAAGCTTGGCTACATTCACTACCAGCTGGTTCCATCACAACATGGAACACTCTTGCCACCAAATTCCTTGCAAAATACTTTCCACCACCAGAACAGAACAGCAAAACTGAGGAATGATATCACATCCTTTGTGCAGCAAGATTCAGAATCCCTGTACGAAGCTTGGGAAAGATACAAAGATCTACTCCGGAAATGTCCTCATCATGAGATTCCAAAATGGCTTCAAGTCCAAACTTTCTATAATGGACTTTCTGGACTAATGAGAACCACGGTAGATGCTGCTGCTGGAGGTGCTTTGATGGCAAAAGGAGAAGATCAAGCCTGGGACCTAATCGAAGAGATGGCTAATAACAATTCCTTGTGGCCAACAGAAAGGAGCTTCATTCAAAGAATTGCAGGAATTTATGAAGTTGGAGCCAACACAGCAGTTAGTGCCAAGCTAGACCAGATATGCAAATACATGGAGACTCTCAGCACTCAAAGCAACATTGGAGCCACAAATTCAACATATGGAGGAGCACCAGAACCAACTCAATCTGAAGAGACAGTGAATTATGTCAACAATTTCAACAGACAGGAGAACAATCCATATTCCAACACCTACAACCCAGGGTGGAGGAATCATCCCAAATTTTCATGGAGCAACAATTCAGGGCAAAGAAATAATCCACCACCTGGATTCCAACAGCAGAACTATCCACCACCTTTATTCCAGCAACAGAACAAAGGCCAGGAGCATGAAAAAGAACCAGCAATGGTAGAAGTGCTGGCACAATTAAAAAGATATGAAGCTATGTTTCAAAACCAATCAGCTTCTATCAAAGCACTAGAGAATCAAATTGGACAGCTGGCCAATGCTCAGAGTTACAGACCGCCAGGAAATCTTCCCAGTAACACAGAAACAAATCCAAGAAACCGAGGGAAGGAGCAATGTCAAGCCATCACCTTAAAAGCGGCACTGAAATTAACAAAGATGTTGGAATCAAGGCAACCATTGAAGATGTTCCAAAAGAAGCAGAGCAACAGATGGAGGAAAAAGAAGCAAAGGAAAAAGAACAGATCATTCCACCTCCACCTTTTCCTCAACGTCTTCAGAAAAACAAACTGGACAAGCAGTTTGCTCGATTCTTGGAGGTGTTCAAAAAGCTGCACATCAACATTCTATTTGCAGAAGCCTTGGAACAAATGCCTAGTTATGTCAAATTCATGAAAGATATCCTTTCACGAAAACGGAGATTGGGAGATTATGAGACAGTTGCATTATCAGAAGAATGCTGTGCCATCATTCAGAGGAAACTTCCCCCGAAGTTGAAAGATCCTGGCAGTTTCACAGTCCCATGCACCATTGGAGAACAATACATTGGTAAAGCTTTATGTGATTTAGGTGCAAGTGTTAATTTAATGCCTTTTTCTATTTACAGGAAACTGGAAATTGGAGAAGCAATGCCTACTCTCAGTCTCTTTGCAACTTGCTGATCGAACGCTCGCATTTCCGAGAGGAGTCGTGGAAGATGTGCTGGTCAAAGTTGACAAACTCATTCTTCCAGCAGATTTCATCATCATAGACATGGAAGAAGATAAAGATGTTCCTATCATTCTTGGGAGACAATTTTTGGCAACAGGTCGAACTGTGATTGATGTACAAAAAGGAGAATTAACCATGAAAGTTCAGGACCAAGAAGTTACTTTCAATGTGTTCAAAGCTATGAAATTCCCGAGCGATGAAAAGGAGGAGGAATGTTTCAGAATTGATGTTGTTGATGGTATCATCCAAGATACTGATACAGTTCCCACGGACAAACTTGAAGCTTGCATCACCAACATGTCTGACAGCAAGCTTGATGCTGAAATTCTGGAATGTATCAATTATCTTGACAAACCATTCCGTTTCAAGGTATCGCCACCAATTGAAAGTTTGGAGTTACCAAAGACAGATCGGATCAAACCTTCAATTGAAGAACCACCGCAGTTGGAGCTAAAAGTACTTCCTAGTCATCTCAGGTATGCATTTCTTGGAAACTCTTCTGAATTACCTGTTATTATTTCTGCTTCACTAACATTGGAACAGGAAGAAAAGTTGCTGAGAGTATTGCGAGAGCATAAGAAAGCCATTGGCTGGACTATAGCAGATATTCGAGGCATTAGTCCATCATTTTGCATGCACAAGATCCTAATGAACGATGAATACAAACCCACAGTGGAGCATCAACGGAGACTCAATCCAATCATGAAGGAAGTCGTAAAGAAAGAAATCATCAAATGGTTGGATGCTGGCATCATTTACCCCATCTCAGACAGCAGTTGGGTAAGTCCTATGCAGTGTGTACCAAAGAAATGAGGAATTACTGTAGTCACCAATGAAAAGAACGAGTTAATTCCAACAAGAACGGTGACTGGATGGAGAGTATGTATGGATTACCGGAAGCTGAACAAAGCCACGAGAAAAGACCATTTTCCGCTACCATTCATTGATCAAATGCTGGACAGACTGGTAGCTCATGAGTTCTATTACTTTCTTGACGGATATTCAGGTTACAATCAGATTGCCATCGCCCCAAAAGATCAGGAGAAAACCACCTTTACATGTCCCTATGGTACTTTTGCTTTCCGTAGAATGCCATTTGGATTATGTAATGCCCCAGCCACATTTCAGCGATGCATGATGGCCATCTTCTCAGATATGTTGGAGTAGAGTATGGAGGTATTCATGGATGTCTTTTCTGTGTTTGGAGATTCTTTTGACCATTGTTTGCAAAATTTGAAACAGGTGTTACAAAGGTGCGAAGATACAAACCTGGTACTCAATTGGGAGAAATGCCACTTCATGGTGCAGGAGGTATTGTTCTTGGGCACCGGATCTCACAAAAGGGAATCGAGGTAGACAAAGCAAAGATTGAGACAATTGAAAAACTACCTCCACCAACATCAGTCAAAGGTATTCGAAGTTTTCTTGGTCATGCAGGTTTTTACAGGAGATTTATCAAAGATTTTTCCAAAATTGCAAAACCTCTTTGCAATCTTCTGGAGAAAGATGTGCCTTTCATCTTCACCAAAGAATGCCAGGAAGCCTTCGAGATCTTGAAACAAAAGCTAGTTTCTGCCCCCATCATAGTAGCACCAGACTGGACCCTTCCATTTGAAGTAATGTGCGATGCTAGTGATTTTGCTGTAGGTGCAGTTTTAGGACAACGCAAAGCAAAGATTTTCCACACCATTTATTACTCCAGCAGGACTCTGAATGAAGCTCAACTCAACTACACAACCACTGAAAAGGAGTTGCTTGCAGTTGTGTTTGCTTTTGACAAATTCCGCTCTAATCTGTTGGGTCCCAAAGTGGTGGTCTACACAGATCATTCAGCAATTAAATATCTGATCGCAAAGAAAGATGCTAAACCTAGATTGATCCGTTGGATTCTTCTTCTACAAGAATTTGATGTGGAGATTCGAGACAAGAAAGGAACAGAAAACCAAGTGGCAGATCATTTATCAAGACTCGAGAATGAAGAAACAGCTGGCAAAGACCTGTCAATCAAAGAAAATTTTCCAGATGAACAGCTGTTTGCCATGAAACAGCATAATGTCCCTTGGTATGCTGACTATGTCAATTTCATTGTTTCAGGAAAATGGCCGTTGGAATGGACAACTCAACAACGGAAGAAGTTTTTTAAAGAAGTCAAGCACTATGTTTGGGATGAGCCGTACCTATTCAAACGCTGTGCTGATCAATTATTGAGACGGTGTGTTCTACATAAGGAGGTCAACAGTGTTTTGCAGCACTGTCATTCATCACCATATGGCGGACACTTCAGCGGAGACAAAACTGCAGCTAAAGTCCTACAATCAGGTTTGTTTTGGCCCTCTCTTTTTAAAGATGCTTACTTGTTTTCTCTTCATTATGACAGGTGTCAGAGAACGGGGAATATTTCAATAAGAAATGAAGGACCATTGCAAAATATTCTGGAGGTAGAAATATTTGATGTATGGGGTATTGATTTCATGGGACCTTTTGTACCATCATTCGGAAATCAGTACATCTTGGTTGCTGTAGACTATGTCTCCAAATGGGTTGAAGAAATTGCACTGCCATCCAATGATTCAAAAGTGCTTATCAAATTCTTAAAGAAAAACATTTTCACTCGGTTCGGAACACCTCGTGCAATTATCAGTGATGGTGGCACTCATTTCTGCAACAGATACTTTGATGCACTCCTATCCAAATACGGAGTTACTCATAAGGTTGCCACTGCTTACCATCCACAGTCTAATGGACAGGTTGAAGTTTCAAACAGAGAAATCAAAAGAATCTTGGAGAGAACCGTTGGATCCACAAGGAGGGACTGGTCTACAAAACTCGATGACGCATTATGGGCCTACCGAACAGCTTATAAGACACCCATTGGTATGTCACCATATCAATTGGTGTTTGGGAAAGCATGCCACCTGCCAGTTGAATTAGAACACAAAGCATATTGGGCATTGAAGAAGTTAAATCTTGATTCACAAGCTGCAGGAGAGAAAAGATTCCACCAACTCAATGAATTGGAGGAATTTCGCCTACAGGCTTACGAGAATGCCAAATTGTACAAAGAAAATACAAAAAAAAATGGCATGATCGAAAAATAGTGCACAGACAGTTGGAACCAAGACAGCAGGTATTGTTGTACAATTCAAGATTGAAACTTTTCCCTGGAAAGTTGAAATCAAGGTGGTGAGGTCCATTTGTGATCACTCAAGTTTTACCATATGGAGCTGTTAAGCTATTGGATCCTAATACCAACACATTCAAAGTTAACAGTCAGCGTGTCAAGCACTACTGGGGAGAATCATTTGAGCGACAAAAAGAAAGTGTCACACTTTCAGATCCAGCATAACGTTCGAGCAGTCACGTCCAGCTAACGACTTTAAACTTGGCGCTAGCAGGGAGGCAACCCATGCAATCTTTCTGTATATATTGTGATTTGGTGTGATTTAATTTCTTGTGTTTAGTTTTTGCAAATCAATTATTTTAAGATGGAAGAAGTTCTCGTAAATCTTCACAAACAATTTCCTTCTCTCCCTCTAAATTCTCTGATGAAAGTTTACAAAGCTCGTTTGGAACAAATGAGACTATTGACAATCCATGGTATTCCTAATGACATTCGTTGGGTAATCGAAGCACAAGTCCGATTAGCAGGTGAGTACTCTGATTGTTGTACTTCGTATTGCCTGGTTTTGGAAGAAGCACCTATGCCAAGAAACGTAGAGCTAAGAAAATGGGTGTTTGTTTCAAATGTGCACGCTGGAATTGCAATACTCGTTGTCGTTCTTTAGAAATGGTGTCTGATAATCGCGAAGACAAAATTAAATTCATTAGGGATGGCTTGAGTAAGGAGTCTATGGATAATATATCCTCGAATCTTGAGACGCATCCCAGTGGATATGTTCATATTGCCATTCACAAATTACACACACAATTTCTAAAGGAAAGACAACAGTTAAGTCTTGGGAATCTGACTCAAAAAGACCCTGTTTGCCAATTTATAAGAAAATTGGATGGGAAACTTGTCCGTGACGCATAGATGTCAATCAAGCCGTTAAGTTTCGTGTACATATTATATCTCTTTATCTTTTTCCTAATCATTGTGATTTGTTTTGTTGTTTTCTTTTATTTTCTCCGACAGGATCCAGACCTTTTTGACTATCACGATTTATTTTACTGTTTAACTAATAATTGTCATTTCGCAGGAACTAGTGCTATTATCTTTCACCCCTTTTCAGGTACTATAAATTCAACACATCATTGCACTTTTGAAGACATCCAGAGTAAAACATGGAAGCCACTTCAAAAAGACGAGTTGAAAATATCTGTGTGTTTTGTGGTACCAGTGTTGGTGTTAAATCACAATACATAGAAGCAGCACAGGAATTGGGTCGAGTCTTAGCTGTAAAGAATATGCACTTAATATACGGCGGAGGCAATCTTGGACTGATGGGGAAGTTTTCAAAAGCTGTACAGGAATGAGGCAGTCAAGTCCTGGGAATCATTCCAAACCTTTTGCAGAGGCAAATCTTATTGGACCATCAAACGGAGAAGAACTAATTGTGCCAGGTATGTCTGAACGGCTGGTAGAGATGATTAACCGTGCTGATGCTTTCATTGCTTTGCCAGGTGGCTTGGGCACATTGGAGGAAATTTTTATAGTGTTATCTTGGGCAAACTTGAACATACACCAGAAACCGATTGGGCTATACAACGTTGAAGGATTTTATGATTTTCTTTGTGTATTTCTTGATGATGCCTGGAGAAACGGGTTTGTAACAAAACCTATGAAGGAACTCCTCTTTACTGCCAGAACTGCTCAGGATCTACTTGACCAAATCTTAGCCTTTGAACCACAAGTTGACCCTATCCTTTCCAAGTTAAAATGGACTGAGGATGATCGTGGTAAGAGGCGTCGGATTAATCTGGATCTTAACCTTTAATTTCCTGTAGAATTTCAGTTAATCAGGTACTATCTTCTAAACTCTCCTTCTACTGTTTTAGACATTGGGGACAATGTCTCATTTAGGTTTGGGGGAGGGAATTATTGATTAGTATCTTGTTTTTAGTTTTTGTTATATTTTTATTTTTAGTCAAAATTTTTCGAAAAAATACAAAAAAATTTAAAAAATCTTTAAAAAAAAATAAAATAAATAAATAAATAAAAGAAGCTTGGTAATGGTTTGGTGTCTTCCTTCACTCACTACCTCTCTAAAAGGAAAAGCTGTGAAGGCACCTAGATAATCATTCATCCATAGCTTGTTGTGATAGACTAGTTTGGAGGACTCGTTGTTTATTCCTGACACCAAGCGATAAGAGCCTAAGAGGCTTGGGTATTTAAGAGAGCCTCGCTCCACCCTCCCTCTGGGGAATCTACAACGAGAAGTCCATTCGACAGTTAGTCACACACCATGACCAGTAGTAGTTATTTCTTTATGTTTATGTTTTGTTGATTAAAAAGGTGAAATTGGTAAGAGATAGCTGTGTAAGGAGTTTCTACTCCTGAGACGTATTTCAAACCATTTTTCGAAACAAGTTAATTTTTGTTTATTTCCTTTTAATTATTTAATTTGTAAATTCTCCATAAAAACTGACTAAAAGAATCTTCATATGCTTAGCTGGCAGGTATTATCAATATGCATAGTAACATACAGACATGAGCTGTAATTGAAAAGATTGTAATATTCAGTGCTCTAGTTTAATTGGAGAAAGTGTGGGCTCCTGATTTCGGTCGAGGTCCACAATTGAGAATGGGTTGAGGGAGGCACGAGCGAACCTGCAAAATAAGAGTAGAACGAAAGAGGAGGTTACTCCCACCCAGTGTGGTGGAAGCCGTAGGCACTCCGACGCTCAAGTTAGACAAGATATGTTCAATTCAAAGGGGAATGGATTAAGGTCTTATGATACCTCAATCACTGATCTATTGCAGTGAGGGCGGTGTATTAGGTTTAGTCTGATGATGAGAGTGTCCTCTTCTTTGTCCCTTGCTTCTCCTTTTATAGGTTGATGTCGAGTCCCCCTTTTACCGTTGCCAGTCTTCTCATTGATATTCTCATTTATGTCCTTCAGATATTCATCCCCTGAAACCGTCGACTTCATGATGTTACTCATGAATTCGGATCCACCTTCTGATCTTTGTAACTGATGCCCGTTTGTCTGTTTTTATATCAGTGTTATTGGGCTCTGTGAGGCGGCCCGTGGATCTCATGCCCGGCTCCTGATCTTGTGGTTGGCTTCTGCGGTAAAAGTCGATTTTACCCCTGGGCCCAATTTTGGCCCGTACAGTTTGTCCCCTACTCTCTAAGTCTGGAAGTCCCAGGCTTTGAGAGTATCTTGTATTGAATAATCGAGATGCGGACGATCATTCTTCTGACCCCAACGATGGTCTTTGAGCAAATGGCGTTTTGTTCTAGGGAAAATTCAGGTTTACTCATCTTGTCGTATGAGGTGAATAAGTTTTGATGACTTATAACCGATTCGACACGAGTCATCAGGAGTGTCCCTTGAGCGACTGAACCTGGTGGTGGTTAAGGTATAATCTCACTCGACTGGTTGTTCGTGTCGAGTGGATCCTATGATTCCATGACTCTGCATGGAACACGTGGGGGGATGTCCCCTGGTCGACTGAACCTGGTGGAGGTTCAGGTATAATCTCACCCGACTGGTTGTTCGTGTCGAGTGGATCCTATGATTCCATGACACTGCATGGATCACGTGGGGATGTCCCCTGGTCGACTGAACTTGGTAGAGGTTCAGGTACAATCTCACTCGACAAGTCTTACATGTCGAGTGGATCATATGATCCCATGACTCTGCATGGATCACGTGGGGGATGTCCCCTGGTCGACTGAACCTGGTGGAGGTTCAGGTATAATCTCACTCGACTGGTTGTTCGTGTCGAGTTGATCCTATGATCCCGTGACTCTGCATGGATCACGTGGGGGGATGTCCCCTGGTCGACTGAACCTGGTGGAGGTTCAGGTATAATCTCACTCGACTGGTTGTTCGTGTCGAGTGGATCCTATGATCCCATGACTCTGCATGGATCACGTGGGGATGTCCCCTGGTCGACTGAACCTGGTGGAGGTTCAGGTACAATCTCACTCGACAAGTCGTACATGTCGAGTGGATCCTATGATCCCATGACTCTGCATGGATCACGTGGGATGTCCCCTGGTCGACTGAACCTGGTGGAGGTTCAGGTACAATCTCACTCGACAAGTCGTACATGTCGAGTGGATCCTATGATCCCATGACTCTGCATGGATCACGTGGGGATGTCCCCTGGTCGACTGAACCTGGTGGAGGTTCAGGTACAATCTCACTCGACAAGTCGTACATGTCGAGTGGATCCTATGATCCCATGACTCTGCATGGATCACGTGGGGATGTCCCCTGGTCGACTGAACCTGGTGGAGGTCCAGGTATAATCTCACTCGACTGTTGTACATGTCGAGTGGATCCTATGATCCCATGACTCTGCATGGATCACGTGGGGATGTCCCCTGGTCGACTGAACCTGGTGGAGGTTCAGGTACATCTCACTCGACGAGTCGTACATGTCGAGTGGATCCTATGATCCCATGACTCTGCATGGATCACGTGGGGATGTCCCCTGGTCGACTGAACCTGGTGGAGGTTCAGGTACAATCTCACTCGACTCGACAAGTCGTACATGTCGAGTGGATCCTATGATCCCATGACTCTGCATGGATCACGTGGGGGATGTCCCCTGGTCGACTGAACCTGGTGGAGGTCCAGGTATAATCTCACTCGACTGTTGTACATGTCGAGTGGATCCTATGATCCCATGACTCTGCATGGATCACGTGGGGATGTCCCCTGGTCGACTGAACCTGGTGGAGGTTCAGGTACAATCTCACTCGACGAGTCGTACATGTCGAGTGGATCCTATGATCCCATGACTCTGCATGGATCACGTGGGGATGTCCCCTGGTCGAGGATGAACCTGATGGAGGTTCAGGTACTATCTCACTCGACAAGTCGTACATGTCGAGTGGATCCTATGATCCCATGACTCTGCATGGATCACGTGGGGATGTCCCCTGGTCGACTGAACCTGGTGGAGGTTCAGGTACAATCTCACTCGACGAGTCGTACATGTTGAGTGGATCCTATGATCCCATGACTCTGCATGGATCACGTGGGGGATGTCCCCTGTCGACTGAACCTGGTGGAGGTTCAGGTATAATCTTACTCGACCGGTTGTTCGTGTCGAGTGGATCCTATTATCCCATGACTCTTCATGGATCACGTGGGGGATGTACCCTGGTCGACTGAACCTGGTGGAGGTTCAGGTATAATCTCACTCGACTGGTTGTTCGTGTCGAGTGCATCTTATGATCCCATGACTCTGCATGGATCACGTGGGGGATGTCCCCTGGTCGACTGAACCTGGTGGAGGTTCAGGTATAATCTCACTCGACTGGTTTTCGTGTCGAGTGCATCTTATGATCCCATGACTCTGCATGGATCACGTGGGGGATGTCCCCTGGTCGACTGAACTTGGTGGAGGTTCAGGTATAATCTCACTCGACTGGTTTGTTTGTGTCGAGTCTCTCTATATAAAATCTTTGGTCGAACCGTAGTTTTATTCGATGATTCCCTTTGGAAGTGAATCTGGCTTTTCACACGTGTCGATAGGTGCTGAAAGACCTAATGCAATTTACGAGGCGCCTATTTGGGCGGGAAATTTGGCGCCATATCTTCATGTAGTATGTATAAAGGAAGATTGGGTGCTTCATTCCGAGACATTCTGAAGTCGAGTAAGGTGTGCTCTCAAGAGTTTTCAAGGTATTCTTCGAATCCTTTTTCTTGTTCTTCCTTCCTTTAAGTGTTCATAGTGAATATTCAAGCTGTTCCTAGATAATTTAAGTTGTTTGATCTCCTGGTTGGTGTGAGTTGTTTTCAATTTGTGTTTGTGGGTTTTGATCTTTTAGGAGTTAGGTTACTGGAGGTTTAGTTGTTTTTATGTTGGTCGTTTGGAAGATGTCGAGTGGTGAATCCTTAGGCAGCTTAGGTGCCAAAATCGATACTTATGCCGAGTCGTCAAGTGATACTGTGGAATCAAGTGATAGCAAGAAATTGTAGAATGTGGAGGTAGGTCGTACGAAAAGTTTATCGATAGTGGCGTTGTTACTTTAGCTATGCCTTCTCCACCAGTAATCCCTGCCGAGGCTATTCCGTTAAGGTCTTTGCCCGCAATTGGGGAGTCGAGTGAATTACCTTGTACGAGTGAGCCTACTAACTTACTATCAAAGAATCCTGCAAGTCGAGTGACTGGGAAGTGTTGAGGGAACTCAGCTGTATGTACAGGTTCCCTAACACTTTGGAACTCCGTGTGCCTTCGTCGAATGAAAGAATTGATTACAAGGTTCCTGGGTGGATAGGTTTCTACGTTCGTCCATTTTTTATAGGGCTGAGGTTTCCTATTCCGAGGTTGGTTTGTGAAGTTTTGGATCATTTCGGAATTGCTCCTTCGCAGTTGATGCCCAATGCATGGAGGATCTTATTGTCGATTGAATGTTTATCTTTCGAAATTGGTGCACTCTTCGAGGTAAAGGACGTCTTAGAGACGTATTATCTTAAGGAACATTTGAAGGAGAAAGGGAGGTATACACTGATCCTTCGTCAAAGAAAGACACACTTAGTTACTGGATTGCCGACTAATGATAGGGGAAATTGGCAATCCCATTATTTCTATGTGAAGGGTGAGGGTATCTTTGGATCGACCGGGGTTAGTCGAATCCCGGAATATTGGTGTTTGTCGAGTGAGTAACAATCTTTCATTCAATTTCAGTCTTTGAATCTTTCATCTGTCGTTCAGTAATCATGATCTTATTATTGCAGGTCCTCTACGGAACAAGTCATTCATCAGGACTGCACGTACAATCTCCAACACAAAAGCCATTCTGTCCCTGTCGGCCGAAAAAAGGGACTGCAAAACAATTCTAACAGAAAAGAGATTAAGGTCGACTCCGTTGTGGAAGGAAATCTATCATCGAGAAGAAGGTAAAGTTCTGGCCCTATGTAACGACGTTTTGTCCGTGATAAATAGTAGATGGTCGTGTCAAAAGTTATATGGGGGAGATAAATATCGAGAGCCCCTAAAACCTAGAGAACTTTTATGCGCAGAGGAGATGATGACAGGACCATTCACGGTAGCTTCCCTTGATGAAATGAAGAGCCGAAGAAAGTCACGTAAACTCCGAAAGAATGAGCCCGCAGTTGAGGAGGCGGTTGGCACCCAGCAGAAGGGTGGCATCCCTGCGGAGGGGGTTCATGATAAGGGGAAATCAATCGAAGTGAGTTATGCGGGAAAGAAAAGGAAGGTCGTGTCTGAAGAAGAAGAAGATCCGGACAACCTTTTACTAAAAGTTCCCCGAGAGTCGACTGCTATATCTGATCCTTCGAGTATCGACTCATTCGTGGAGGGGCTTTTGCTTGAAGGGGATGAAGTGAGGTTGGCCCAGATAGGTCCAATTGAAGTTATGAAGAAAGCAATTGCTTTGAATTATCAGGTATCATTTTTATCTATTTTATCTTATTTTATTTACTATTTCGTCTGATTCCAAAGGCTTGTGTTTGTAGGCCCTGGAGTGCAGCTTATTCCTGAAGAAGAATGTCGAGTCCAGTCAGAAGAGGATCAAAGAGCTTGAAAAAGCTGTCGTCGTCGTCGAGGAAGGAGTCTTCAGAGTTGAGATCTGGATTGGTTACTTCTCAAAAGAAGGAGAGAGGACTCGAGAAAGAGTTGAAGGAGGTAAAGGCTGCTTTGAAATTGGAGAAAGAGACAGCCGAAATGGCAATTGAGGGCTATAAGGAGGGATTTGAAAATGTGAAGAAGGAAAAAGACTTGCTGCTTGAGCAATTGGAGGATATTGCCATCGACTCAATGATGAGGAATAGGTGCGACCTGATGAAGGAGTATGTGGCAGGAAAGCATGTCGATTGGAAGCCGGAGAAATGGATCCGAGAGTATGAGAGGCGTGCTGCCGGTCTTACTTCGTCCTCAGAGGACGATTTAGAAGATAAGGGAGGAGAAGAAATGTCGAAAGAAATTGAGCGTGATACAATTGGTATGGAGATCGCTGATCCGGGGTCGAAGAACCTACGGCTCCTGCTGAATGTGAGGATGTCGTGCTGGCGTTACCCGACACCGAAGTGTCAGCTATAGTCGAGTCACAGGAAGAAGTACCGGCTACTCTCTCCTCAGCACAACTGATGTAGGAGAAGAAACCCGTGAAGTCTAGGGGTTTAAAAGTTTTTCCTAAGGATGATGTAAATTTTGTTTGTTGTACAACTTTTTGCGAAATGTCACTGATTTTCGATATACAGGTCGAATGAAAAAGAAAAAGATTGTACCATTTGGATGACTTTATTTCAATGAATGAATCTTATTATTGCAGAAACATCAATTAAACAGAAACTAGGAAAATATAAATGTCGACTAACAAAATGAAGTCGTTTACCGGATGAACCTCTTAAGATGAAGTGCGTTCCAACAATTCCGTACGGGCCTTCCTTCCTCGGTTTGCAATCTGTAAGCCCCTTTTCCAACTACCTTTGTGACAAGATACGGGCCCTCCCAATTTGGGCCTAACTTCCCATCTCCATGATCTTTAGTGTTCTGGAACACTTTCCGTAACACCCAATCACCAATTCTGAAGGTCCTGCTCCTGACATTCTTGTTGAAGTACCGAGCCATCTTCTGTTGATGAGTTGCCAGTCGAATGGAAGCTCGATCCTTTTTTTCATCAATCGTGTCGAGAGTAAAATTCATTAGATTTTGGTTGTCTTCTTCACCCAACCACTGGTAGCGAGTGGATGGGATAATTTCCTCGGTTGGGATCACTGCCTCCATTCCGAACGCCAGTGCGAATGGGGTTTCGTCTGTTGAAGACCTCTTTGTCGTACGGTATGACCATAGTACTCCTGGCAGTTCGTCAGCCCATGCTCCCTTAGCTTTCTCCAACTTCTTCTTCAGGGTGTTCATAATCGTCTTGTTGGATGACTCGGCTTGTCCGTTTGCTTGTGGAAAGCGAGGGGTGGAGAAGTTCAACCTAATACCCCAATTCCTGCAGAAGTCTTGGAAGTGGTGGCTAATAAACTGTGCTCCGTTATCAGTCACATCTCTTTTGGTATGCCGAATCGACAGATGATGTTTTTCCATACGAAAGTTTGGACTTCCTTGTCGCGTATTCTGGCAATGCTTCTGCTTCGATCCACTTCGAGTAGTAGTCCGTCATTACGAGCATGTACACTCGTTGGCCCGGTGCCATTGGGAGTTTTCCAACAATGTCCATTCCCCACTTCATAAATGGCCATGGGGATAAAATAGGGTTTAGTCTCTCTGGTGGAAGGTGAGGTATTGGTGCGAACCTCTGGCATTTGTCACATTTCTTCGTGTATTCAGAGGAGTCGAACCTCATCGTGGGCCAGTAATATCCTGTCGTGTACGCTCGTTGAGCCAGGCTCCTTCCTCCAGCATGATTCCCACATTCCCCTTCGTGCAATTCGGACAAAACATGTTGCGCTTCATTAGGTGCAATACATTTCAAGTAAGGTCCTGTGAACGACCTCTTTAACAGCTGACTGTCGTACAACACATATCTAGCAGATTGTCTCTGAACTTTTTTGCTTGAATTCTGTCGTCTGGAAGTGAACCGTCTTGTAGATACTTTATGATCGGTGTCATCCAATTGTCGACAGTGTCAAGTGCTGCGACAATCGTTTCACCTTCGCAAATTGCTGACCAGTTTAAGTACACGACTGGAATTGTTCTCGACTCGTTCCCTTCCATGGTCGAACCAATAGTCGCCAATGCATCAGCCTGGGAATTTTCGTTCCTTGGGACCTGCGTTATAGAAAATTTCTCAAACGTCGAACGTAAGCCACTCACCTTTTGCAGATAAGAAGCCATGGCTTGTCCTCTGGCCTGATACGACCCTTCAACCTGGTTCACAATCAACTGGGAATCGGTTTTCACTTCAATAACTTTGGCCCCCAACTCTTTAGCTAATGAAAGCCCTGCTATTAATGCTTCGTACTCTGCCTCGTTATTTGTAACTCTAAAGCCACACTTGATCGCTTGCTGTATTATGTCGCCGGCTGGAGTTATGATCATGATTCCAAGACCGCAGCCTCTTTTGTTACTTGCTCCGTCGACTGCTAATTTCCAAGGTATCGTTTGCTGGATGGAGTTGATACCGACTTCATCTGTCGTAAGTAAACCGGGAGTGAAGTCGGCCACAAAGTCGGCCAGCGCTTGAGATTTGATGGCGGTTCTGGGCTGGTACGTGATGTCGTGCTCTCCAAGTTCGATCGCCCACTTCATCAACCTTCCTGATATTTCTGGTTTATGAAGTATCCTTCTCAACGGATAGGTCGTGTACACCGTGATTGGGTGCCCCTGAAAGTAGGGTCTCAGTTTCTTTGCTGCTATGACGAGTGCGAAGGCTAATTTCTCCATCAATGGGTAACGTTTTTCTGCTCCCAACAGTGCTTTGCTCACGTAGTACACTGGAAGTTGCTCTCCTACTTCTTCTCTTACTAAGACTCCACTGACCGCTTGCTCGGAAACTCCCAAGTAAAGAAAAAGTCTCTCCGAGTCGTGTGGTTTGGACAACAGAGGTGGTGTGGTGAGGTACGTTTTGAGCTTTGTCAGTGCCTCCTCACAAGCGGGCGTCCAGTCAAAGCTGTTCCCTTTCTTTAAAGCTGAAAAGAATAAGAAGCATTTATCTGTGGATTTGGAGATAAACCTGTTTAGAGCGGCAATTCTCCCTGTTAGTCTCATGACGTCTTTTGGGCTCGAGGAGATGGAATGTCGAGGATCGATCTGATCTGTTCCGGATTCGCCTCACCCCTCGCCGAGTGACCACGTACCCCAAAAATTTTCCTGAAGCAACACCGAAAGCACATTTAGTAGGATTTAGTTTCATTCCATACCTATCCATGATGTCGAATGCTTCTTTCAGATGATCTAGGTGCTGCTTCGATTCGACCGACTTTACGAGCATATCATCAATGTACACTTCCATTGTTTTCCCGATTTGGTTGTCGAACATCTTGTTGACAAGTCTTTGATATGTTGCTCCCGCGTTCTTTAGGCCGAAGGGCATGACTTTATAACAAAAAAATTCCTTTGTTGGTTACAAAGGCTGTCTTTTCTTGATCGCCTGGGTGCATGAAGATCTGATTGTAGCCTGAGTACGCATCCATGAAACTTAACAGCTCATGTCCTGCCGTTGCGTCGACCATTGAATCAATGTGTGGAAGTGGAAATGAATCCTTTGGACAGGCTTTATTCAAATCTGTGAAGTCAATACAAACTCTCCATTTCCCGTTCTTTTTCTTCACCACCACAACAACATTCGCGAGCCACTCTGGAAATTGAACTTCTCTTATCGCTCCATTCTCCAACAACTTCTGGACTTCTTCGTCTATGATCCGGTTCCGTTCTGGGGCAAATTTTCTCCTTTTCTGTCTAACTGGGGTGTATTCTGGATCCACATGTAATTCGTGGGTCATGAGCCTTGGGTCGACTCCTGTCATATCTTTATGGGACCACGCAAAACTGTCGTGCCTGCTTTTCAAAAACTCAATGATGTCGGCACGGAGTTTCGGATCTAATCCAGCACCAATTAGCGTCTTGTGATCTTCGTATTGTGGATGAATCTGAACCTCGTCTAGCTTTTCTATGTTCGGCAGTGTCGGCTCCGAAATTCGAGGTTCACTCTGTAATTGCTATGTCGACTCATTCTTCACCTTTAGAGTTGTTTGGTAGCAGCTCCTGGATGCCAACCTGTCGCCTCTGATTTCTTGTACTCCCCATTTAGTGGGAAATTTTATCACTTGATGGTAGGTTGACGAAACAGCTCTCATGTCGTGAATCCAGGGCCTCCCCATTATCAGGTTATATGCGGAAGGGCAATCTAAGACAAGAAATGTTGTCATTTTGTTGAACCCAGCAACGTATACTGGAAGTGAAATTTCTCCCATCGTGAACTTTTGCTCCCCGCTGAACCCGATCAAAACCGTCGTCGCGCCGATTGATTTATCCAAATCTGTTCCCATGTCGGTGAGGGCACTTACAAAAATTATGTTTGCCGAAGAGCCTGTGTCGATCAACACCCGTTTGACCAAGAAATTGGCCACCTGCAACGAGATGACCAAAGCGTCGTTGTGCGGGTTTTGGGCGTGGGAATTTCCATCGTCTGGAAACTCCATGGTCAGTTCTGTGAAGGCTTTTTCTACAAACGTAGCAGTATGAGTGACATTATTGATCAGAGCCCTCGTATGTCGTTTGGCAGCTGAATAGGTAGTGCCACTGATTCCTGAACCTCCCGAAATAACATTAACCGTGTTGTTTTATAGGGGGAGGTATGATAGGATCTTCTCCTTGGTTGGTTTTCTCATCCCTTCGTGACAAGGTTGCCTTTCCCTTGTCCGTCAGCAGGTCCCTCAAGAACCCTTGTTTAGTAGCTCCAAAACCTCTAATCTCAAGGCCACGCACTCTGCTGTGTCGTATGACCATAGTCCCTGTGGAACTCACACCACTTTCTGGTGTCTCTTTTTGAGGAACTGTCTCTGGAGCGCGGAGGCCACTTTACTTCATTCCCCATCTTTTAAGCACGGTGACCAGTTCCCCAGGTGAAATCGTAAAGTTGTAGTCCGGTAGCCTGGGTTTGTTTGTTGGCCGCTCCTCCCTGTTTGACCTTTGTCTCCTGTCAATACTTGTGTAGAAAGGTTGCCGTTCACGCCTGGGTTGGTTCCTCCTTTCCGCGCGAGTGTGGATACTGTTATCGTGTCGCCTGGGAGCAGCTGGCCTTCGGTCCATTCGGGTATTCGCAACATCATCCCTTCTTTTGTTTCTTTTATCTTCCTCCCACCTTATTTCTACCTGGGCCCGAGCCATTACCTGGTCCATGTTGTAGCATCGAAATTTCGTCAATTTTTTGTAGAGCCCACTGTCATAAAGCAATCCGTTCCGGAAGGCTTCTACTGCTGTAGGTTGGTGGAGATCCGGGACCGTAATTCTCTCTCGGTTGAATCGAGCAACGTAGCTCCGCAAAGACTCTTCCCTGCCCTGCTGTATAGAGTTTAGGTCGTCTGTAGTTTTCTCCAGTTTGCATGAACTTGCAAAGTGCTGCACAAATTTGTCGGCTAGCTGTTGGTAGGACTCTATTGATCGGTAGGGCAGGTTGATGAACCAAGTAAGGGCTGGTCCTGCCAAAGTTTCGCGCCAAAGCATCTACACATTCCTCCCCCCCCTCCCACTGACTTGGGGACAGGCCGGTTGACATCATCTTATATTTGTAGTGTATGATGTGGTCGTCTGGATCGGCAGACCCATCATATGGCTTCATTTCTGGAGGGCTGAATTTCCGTGGCAATTCGATAGCAACAATCGACTCCACAAATGGGGTATCAGAAATCGCTCCTGCCCTACTTTTCCTGACTGGCAACCTTACCCCAGGTAGTCTCGACATTATGCTGCTTCCTTGAATTCGATCATTTCCTTCCTGATAGAGGTGGCGATCTGTTGGGGGTCGGATCGATGAGAGAATTGGCTCTTGCGAAGTAGGCTGGAGGTTGTTGTTTGGTGCTTCCGTCATAGTCGGGATTGTTGGATTGCCTTGGTCGTCTGGATTACTGGTTTGGCTTTGAACATTATTGTGCTGAGGATTGGATGACAGCTGCTCCATCTTTTTCTGTAGACTGTCGTTGGTGTTTCGCATCGTTTGATTTTCTTCCTCTAAGGCTTGCAAACGTTCTTGGAGCATGGCAAGCTGTGCCATCATGGGGTTCGGGTTTTGTTCGTTGCTTGAGGCCATTTCTGATTGCTATGTCGTTATGTCTTACTTTTGGGTAATTCGCTCGCTAGCCCCACGGTGGGCGCCAAATTGTGGGCTCCTGATTTCGGTCGAGGTCCACAATTGAGAATGGGTTGAGGGAGGCACGAGCGAACCTGCAAAATAAGAGTAGAACGAAAGAGGAGGTTACTGCCCACCAGTGTGGTGGAAGCCGTAGGCACTCCGACGCTCAAGTTAGACAAGATATGTTCAATTCAAAGGGGAATGGATTAAGGTCTTATGATACCTCAATCACTGATCTATTGCCGTGGGGAGGGCGTGTTTAGGTTTAGTCTGATGATGAGAGTGTCCTCTTCTTTGTCCCTTGCTTCTCTCCTTTTATAGGTTGATGTCGAGTCCCCCCCCTTTTACCGTTGCCAGTCTTCTCATTGATATTCTCATTTATGTCCTTCAGATATTCATCCCCTGAAACCGTCGACTTCATGATGTTACTCATGAATTCGGATCCACCTTCTGATCTTTGTAACTGATGCCCGTTTGTCTGTTTTTATATCAGTGTTATTGGGCTCTGTGAGGCGGCCCGTGGATCTCATGCCCGGCTCCTGATCTTGTGGTTGGCTTCTGCGGTAAAAGTCGATTTTAACCCCTGGGCCCAATTTTGGCCCGTACAGAAAGCATCTCAAATAGTGATGGAGTAAAAAAAAAAAATCATTTGAAATCCGAGTTATTAATTCTGTAAGGGTGTTTTAACACCTAGTGCCCTAAAACCAACTGGTTTGGGAGTCACTGGCCCAAAGCTTGCTACATGGATCAAGGATGTTGAAAAATATATATATATCTGAAGTCTGAGTAATTAAGTCCGTAGGGTGTCTTAACACCTGGTGCCCTAAAGCCAACTGGTTTGGGAGTCACCGACCCAACACTCGCTACATAGACGGAAGATATTGTATATAAATAAAAAGCAAAATCAAAAATCAAAGAAAAATCAGAAAAATCAGAAAATTTATTCCATTGCTTTAGAAAGATGTGAAATCTGATAGAACTTTAGGACAAAAATATTACTCTCTTATCAACTACCCTTGTGACTGTTGTGGGCAAAAATGACTTGATTAATATTTTGTTGACTATGTATATGGAGAATGGTAATAATAATCGGAGAATTTACTTATTCGGTAATTTAGAAGAAACAAAACAACTAGTAACTTGTAGTAGAAGTTTCACTTGATAGTCACTAACTTCTTTATTCTCTTTTCGCTTGTCTTTTTGCTTTTGTGTGCATTAGTTTTATAACATTTTTACTTTTATAAAATGTTTGTGGGTATCATTGCTGTAAGCCCTCACGAGACTACAACTCGTCCACTAGGGACACCTAGGGGTTTAAAGGCTTGTTGCATACGCTAAATGCAACCGTGATCCCTACAAAGTGGCTTAGTTAAATTTTAATTATGTTATTTTATTTTATGTTTTGCTCGAGGACTAGCAAAATGTTAGGTTTGGGGGTGTGATGAGTGGTATTTATATCACTATTTCCCACTCATTTGACCTAATGTTTTGTAATGTTTCTCGAGTTTTATGAACGTTTTGATTTGTTTTGTTGTTATTTTGCAGATAAATAAAGTTTAGAAGCACTGGGGGCAATTTGGGGACAAAACGGACAAAAATGCATCAACAGGGATATTTTGGTCTATTCAGCGTCGCGACGCTGAAGCCTGGCGCGTCGCGACGCCCAGATGCGCCGAATCTGCTAACATGCACCGGTCAACGGTTCAGAATTTGAAAAGTTTGACTTTGCTAACATGCGCCGTGCCATGTGTCACCATCACAGCCAATTTGCTAAAATACGCCGGTGCCACGTGTCATCATCCTACGGTGCCGACGATTGCTGCGTGTCATCATCCTACGGTGCCGACCATCGCCCTCCACACGTCAGCGTGACGTAAGCAATGACGTCATGAACAGTGCCACGTCATCGGATAATTATTGAGCTGTCACCGCCTTCGCCACGTGTCAAGCTGTTATTGAGCCACGCAAAAGGGCCAGCGTCGCGACGCTGAACCTTGCGCGTCGCGACGCTGAGCCAACCCGCGCCTATAAATAGAGCTTCAAATTTCAGTTTTCAGTGCACCATTCCCTCTCATCTCTTTGATGTAAATAGGGAGTTCTTCTCTCTCTAAGTTTCTTTTAATTTAGTTTTGTAATTTTTAATTACGTTTTGTAATAATAATAGAAATTTACTTTTGCCTCTTTTACTTTTACAGTTTTTACTATTTACGATGATGAGGTAACTTCCCTCTGCTGAGGTAAAAGGTAATTCTTTTACTGTTACTATCTTAGATTAATCTCCCTTAGACACAACATATTCACTATTCTAAAATTTGACTTAAAAAGGAATACCGCTATATTGGTCGGTAGGCAATTTAATTTAATCTGGTTAAATTTGACTAAGCAAGGATACCGCCAGATTGGTCGGTTGGTAATTAAATTTTGGTTCCGCCTTTATGGCTGGTTATTTTGGTTCCGCCTTTATGGCTGGTTATTCTGGTTCCGCCTTTATGGCTGGTTATTTCTTTACCGCCTACATGGCAGGTTCATGGACAAATTTTACCGCCTTTATGGCTGGTCGGACTTAACTTGTCTTAATCATGATACCGCCTATTGGTCGGTTGATTTTAATCTCACAAGTGATTGTGTTATACTAAGGGAGATATCTAAGTTAGTATTTAGTAAAAGTAATTCCTTTTATCTTGGCAGTTTATTTTCATTTACTTTTCCGCTTTTACTTTCTCGCATTTACTTTTCAGCATTTACTTTATGTCTTTTAAATTTTCATTAGCCCTAGCTATGTGTTGTAACTAAGTTAGTATCTGTGGATGCTAGAATTCTGCCGAGGTCCACAATCAGAATTTGTATGTTGGGGGCATTAGCGATCCTGCAAGACAAAGATAGAGTGAACGAGAGTATACTACCCACCGGTGTGGTGGGTGCCGGGGGCACTCCGACGCTCAAGTCAGTCGTATGAATTGAATTGTAAATGTGTAAAATGTGAAAATAAGGCTTATTACTACCTTGCTTTTCTTTTGATGGCCGTGAGGGCGGTGACAAGTGTTTTTGGTAATAGAAAACTCTCTGAACTTGTGTCAGAGAATTGAAGCTTGTAAGATGGATGTCCAGTCTGCCTTGAACTCTGATTTATCGTCCAATTTATAGATCTGAAAAGAAAACTTTGTAGCTGTGATAAGAGCTGGCAACATGCCTACAACGTGCTGACATTTCTGGCTACGGGATCCACAACGTGTTTTGGATCCAACTTTCGGCGCTGCATGTGTTTATGTCTAGAAAAAGAGAAAGTAGTTAAAAATTGTGTTTTATGCTGTCTATTTGTTTGGCTTTTCATTTGTACTGTTATGTACTGATGGAATAAAGTCTTTTGGGCTGGGTTTTCCAATATGGTTTTTATGGGCCAATATTTGTGGGCTTTTGGTATTTGAATTTGACGTGAATAGACGATTTTACCCTCGGGTCCAATTTTGGTACGTACAGTATCTAGGGTTGTGATGAATTCCAATATCACTGTTTTATAAGGGGTTAAATTATAATTTGGGTAATTTAAGGTTTATTTATTGAGTCTTAATCTTAATGCTTTTTAATTAACTGGTCATTAATTAAATTGATTAGGTAAACTTAAAATGAACTAGACATAGGGATTTTAAGTTTAAGACCTTAGATTCAATAGTCAACGATCTTCCTTAAGGATAGATAACCCTTTTAATAGATTTCCTTACAGGATATGAATATACCTGTCGGGCGGGGATAGCCATAATTGGAACTTAAGCTTAATGAATCTAGGTAATTTGGTTGACATAGACATATGGTTCAATTGGATTATACTAGGTTTTTGTAATTGACCATCGGAATAGGCTTTTTCATAATTTTGTGTTCCAGGTTAATAAATCAATATTTTACCCAACTATAGGATAACCACTTCATCTTTTAAATAATATTGGAATAAATCACAACCCTGGATAGTTTTTATAAATTTGAATTTAACTCATTTCACTCTCGCAATTTTATTTACTTGTTTTTAAAATCATCACCTTTTTCCAATCAAATCGAACAAACCATTAGATACTCGTAATCAGTTGGCCTCGTAAAAATTAATAATAAGGTTTTAAGTCCTCGTGGGATCGATACTTTTTATCTACTTGAACGATACGTGCGCTTGCGTTATACGCGTGTGATTACGCCGGTCAAAGAAATATTTACAAAAACTAGATTTTTCAAGCCTTTTTCTTTTTCCTTCAACTTGTTCTCTCAACTCTCTTTTGTGTTATATTTTTGAGTGTTTGAAACTTATGGAACCCTAAAATGAAAGAAAATAATTTATACCTCTCCTATTAGGCCTTGGCCGAATTTGGCATAAGTAATATCTAAATATTTTGTTTTCACTTCATTTAAAGTTCAACTTGCCAACTTGTTTAAATGATCATTACACTTTAATGACTTTTTTAACCAAGTCAACAATTACAACTAAGTCATTAAAACAAATATCATAACCAAGGATATTTATATTATTTTAATTAATTTAAATATTTAATATTTACATTAAATATCAAATATCAAATACATATATATATATATATATATATATATATATTATATACATTTATGATAGTAGTCAAATATCTCAATTTGAAAATTAATTAATGTGTATTTGATAAAATCTAATATTAAATGCAAATACACAAAAATTAAGAAATGACTATTAGGTCTCATCACATGTATTTTTACGTTTAACCTTTAAACGACTTATAAATAATCAGTATTATTTATAAATGTTGCCCTAGTGCTCTACGAGTATATTTCATTAGTGAGACTCTCTAGATTCAGGCATATTTGTCACGAAATCAAATTTCGTGTCCATAATTTACCCACCCGTAAATTATGACGACCACGGATAAACTCGCTGAATCATATAGGTCGAGGTCATGGCATATGTATAACTACTCTGTCATAAGTATCCGGATATATCCCAGAGATATAGATGTAAACGTCAAATCTCTATAGGGATTATCTCGTCGACGTCTCTATTAGCAATCTCTAAAAGAACATTTAGAACTGACTTCTAAAATGTACCACGGGCCCATGGTTTTTATCTGATTGCTAATCATATATGGACTACCTATGCTCTGTACATAGAATTGACGGATCCTATCTTGATACACACCGGACACCTTGAGTATCTATCTACACCCAACGAACAGGCGAAGGTCTGATCTTAATAGATCGGTGACGTGACTATCCTCTAAGTGTAGAAGATGTCTCATGTGCCCACACTGGCATCTAAAGTCGAAGAATCACAAATGCTACTCAACCCAAGAAGATTCTTATTGACGTTGGTGTACCATCTATTAAGAATCTTCGGCGAGTCATTTAGTGTTTATCCGCTATAAACACCTACACGTCTATACTAGTCTCCAAGACTTATGGTTCATTAAGAAACCATTGGAATCATATATTCTAGAATACGACATGTACTGGTCTCAACGAATTTACTTTACTTACCAAGTAGTGTAAACCTTGACCAGGAACTGTCTAAGAATGATAACGTCATGATAAACTCAATGTCAGTTGTGACGCTTTTACAACAGTATCATAACTGATTATTCTAAGGTAAATTACGTCTTTACCATATAAAAAGATGTAATATATCATAGAAACTGCCCATTTTATTCATAATAAAACGTTTACAAAGTATTTTCAAGGAAATACAAATGGGAATTGGCGCTCTGAGCACCAACCCCAACACATGCACCTAACTGCTGAGTTCTGTGTGAAAACTGTCAGATCGTGGGTGGTTACGGCCTAACCGTTAGGTCGTGGGATCAACTGTAATACATTGTAATCGTCCTGATCGCTCTTCATTTCGTCGTCCTGATTGCAAATCATCTTGTGGTGTGGAACATGTTCGCCCTAATTGCTTTTCGTCCCTCATTGACTCGTTCGTCCTAGGGCGATTTTCTTCGCCAACAGACTTCAACGCACATTCACAACATAATATAAAATGATTTTGAAGTAAAATAGACTTAAAGACAAGCTCAAGGAAGAATGGCAATGCAAGATCTTGTAGTTTATGACTCTTATGTAAGTGAGTTGATGTTCAAGTATTTCTAATCTCATAAGATTCACGCATGCTCATATAAGTCTTAGGGTCAATTATATAAATATTTTAGACTGCATATTGTTTTTTTATGTACTAAGATTGGCATACCGATCCGTGATACCGACATACCGATGTCTCAGACTCACTTTGCATGTTCTTTGGAACTAGGCAACTTTATACCGGCCCTCACAGCTGATTGTATAGCTTTTAGAACCCGAGAACTTTACACCGATCTCCATATCGATCTATTGATTTGGTGAAATCATACACGTAACGCAAGCGCACGTATCGCTCAAGTAGTATAAAGATATCGATCCCACGAGGACTGAATTTCTACTGTTATTATTAATTATTGATGTTATTTATTTACAATTATGTAATTGAGGTGAGAAGGGAATGATTGTTGATTGGTTGAAGTAAGATTTGATAAAAATAAAGAAATTAAAATATAAAATAAAACAAAGGGAATTAATAATAAAGAAATATACAAGGTTGTGAATCCGCCTAATATTACTCTAATGATGAATTGATTCTCCTATACAAGTGTAATAAATCAGTTGTTAACCTGGAACACGAAGATATGCAAAAGTCTCTTCCGATGGTCAGATGCAAACACCCAAAGTAACCCAATTAACGAATAACATCATATTTTTTAGAACCAGCCTCTTCAGTATCATATTTATTTTGAAGGACATCCCAAACATCCTTAGCACTTTTTCTAGAACTATATATATCATACAATTCATCAGACAAACCATTAAGTACGTAATTTTTGCATACAAAGTCATTCTCTTCACAATTTTCATGCTCCATAATTTAGACTATGGTAGGGTCATCAGTCAATTCGATTTTTTCAGACATACAGTAATTTGGTAATTTTCTAATAGTAAGGAAAAACAACATTTTTAATCTCCAACGCTTAAAATGAAACCCCTTGAAACCGAAACGGTTTGTTCAAATCAACAACAGCATAATCAAGGCAATAGTGTTCATGGCAGCAGTAGCAGAAACAGACATGGCAGATATGATAGTCTTAAAATTGTAGAAATAGATTGTAAGTTAGAACAATATTGTCGTTCAATAAGAAACAAAAAGCGAAACTGGGTTGAGTCGCAGACTAGGTCGCTCTCTTTAAGACGTTTCGCGACTCTGCCCAGAAAAATTATGCTAGCATTAATCGGCCCCGACGTCTCCCGGATAAAACAGTCCAGCAAATCTCTGTCTTAATCAGTTAACATAAAAGTCCGATTGGTATGTTCACACTCAAATCTCAAAGTTATGCTCGTTATCAAAAAACGCAGAGAAAATAAATTTTTATGATTTGTGTTTGATTCGGCTAGAAAAACAGGAGGTGTTATTGACTTGTAAGGGAACAAGGTGAATACTATATATATATATATATATATATATATATATATTTAAAAAAAAAAAAAAAAAAAAAAATCCAAACCTTGCTCTCTGATTTTGGCTTTTGGAATTGCTCTATGTTTTCTTTTCTTTTTGGCTGCTTTCGGTTTTCCTTTTTTGTTCTTCTTCTATAAGTCAACAAAAAACATTAGGTATGTTTATATGAAAAGTTTTTGAACGTTGCCAATAAATTTCCAGTTTTTTTTTTTTTTTTTAATATTCAATTTTCAAATGTTGGACAGTAAATAGAAAATCGAATTAGACTTAAATTTTTCGTTTTTACATTTAACAAACAATAACAACAAAAACGTGTTAGAAAGAAAAATGAATGAAAAATTATTATATTTAAGAAAAAGGGAAAAACTGTTACATTATCAAACAAACAAAACTCCCCAATTAATTTTGTAATAATTTTTCATTCAAAACATGTAACTCTTCTTCCCCTGTCAAGGCAATTATATATTGATAAAATTTACCCTTTTTGAAAGATGCCAATTTCCCAACTTGCCTTTGCATATATGAGTTTTATTGGATTCTGAAGACACACACACAAAAAAAAAAAAAAAAGAAGGGCAATGAAGCTGTCAAATTTCCTTACATCGCATCAATGGGTGTTTACTTGTTTAGAACTGATGTTCTGCTAAAACTATTGTGATGGAACCATCACACAAGCAATGACTTCGGCTCTGAAATTATTCCATCTTCTGTAAAGGATCACAATGTCGAGGCATTTTTATTCAATGACAGCTGGGAGGACATAGGAATAATAAGGTCCTTTTTCGATGCCAATTTGACCCTTACAGACAGCCACCGAAGTTTGAATTTTATGATCCCAAGACGCCTTTCCCTAATCTGCTAGATTCTTGCCACCAACTAAAGTTGATAAATGCAAGATTGTGGATGCCATAATTTCTCACGGTTGCTTCTCGAGAATGTACTGTGCAACATTAAATCGTGGGAGTGCGTTCACGTTTAGAGTCTGGTGTTGAGTTTCAATTCCAAAGGAAATAATTTTGGGTGTGAGTATACTGATCGGTTTTGTACAAAATTGATTGAGACATGATGTTTTGGGCTTGTTTTATTCTGGAGATGGCGAGACTAACATACTGCTAGTATAAATTTTAGACAGAAATGTGAAACATCTTAAAAATAACGACCTAATCCGCAACTCAAGCTAACTTCAATTTTATATTCTTGGTAAACAATAAATTTTTCCTTATTTGTTCAAATTGTTATAACATTATTTCTCCCTACTGCTGCTTCTCATCCCCCTCCTTTTAAGATATGCAAGGAAATATCTCAATGGAATAAGATGAGACAGCAGTTTCAAGAAAGAACCCAAATGCAACTAATGACAACAGTAACTAGAGAACTATTAGAGCAATTGGATTTCCTTTCAGCTTGCCATTAAATTTACCTGATGAATGGAAGCCTAATTTTCCATGGGATTCAACACCTTGTCCTAGTGAAATGTCCACAACACATTCCCCAAACAATTTCTATACTTCATGTAATTAGCATACAGAAGAAATAGATGTGCGCCTTTTTGCGTGGGTGATTGATTACATTGGAGCTAGTAGTATAAATGTATTGTTTTGTTTGCTATATGCTACTGTGTTATATAATTTCAACCATACCTTTTTTGTTGTAATTCACCGATCATTCTAAAATATGTTTGAGGAAAAACTGAATTCAATTCTATTACTTCAAGAATAGATTACAAGTATTACAAGTACTCTACACTTTTAGCTTATTTTTCCCAGTTGATTGTTTCTCCCTGCTGCTTGTTTCTCCCTGCTGCTTCTTCATCCCCCTCCTTCCATATATTTCAGAAGTCGCTACCTGATCGCGATTTTCACACATTAACCAAACGCACATATCGCTTAAGTTATCGATCCCACATTACGCAAACGCACGTTACGCTAGCGCAAAGTAATATAAAAGTTATTGATTAATAATTTTTCAATACTACTGTGTACTTTTCATATATTTCAACCATTTCTACTTGGCTAATTTTACACATTTTCTTGTTCTCCCTACACATTATATGCTATCTAGCTTGCGATAAAGTTCTTAAGATATATAACATTAGTCATTTTCTGATGTATTTAAGGCTAAAGAGTGTTGTTTAACTACTGTGTATTTTTCATAGTGATGAGGTCTTTGGTCTTCCAAAAGATACAAATACTGAATCCTTATGAAGAAGTTACATATAGATTTTCCTGAATGACTTTTTGCTGGTTATAACAAAACAAAACAAAATCATATATAATTAGCCATCACATTCTTAAATCAATGCAATTCTTGGTTTCTAAGCTCCGAAATGGAAATTTCTTGAAGAGCTTTCCGCATTGGTTTCTTGCAAGCAGCAAGTTCTTTGGAGACAAGTGCCATTGTTGTCGAGAATTTGGTTTGGAACGCAAGCATGCAAATGCAATTGCTGAACAAGAAACGATATCCTGCACAACCTTTGGATCCACAGGAGGTGAGAGGCGTGGGTCTAATACATCACTCAACTTTATATTTTGATTAGACGAGAGGAGTTCTCCAGGATGCTTTCCCATTAATACTTCTAGAGCCACCACTCCGAAGCTATAAACATCACATTTCTCAGTCACAACCATGGAGTAGGCAAGTTCTACAAAAAAGAGGAGCCTTTATTAGTAATGTTTACACAAATAAAATAACAAGAAGAACGTTATGTTTTTACCTGGCGCAATATATCCATAAGTACCGGCTACTAGAGTTCGATTGGATGAGTCAGAATATAAAAGTCTAGCAATGCCAAAGTCAGCAACAACTGCTTCCAATTCCGAGTTGAGTAGAATATTGTTGCTGGATATGTCACGGTGAACAATTGGAAGTGTGCAGTCATGATGCAAGTGTGACAAAGCGTATGCCATACCCTTGACAATGTTAATTCTCTTAGTCCAATCCAACTCAACAGCTTCATCGTCATTGCGAAGCACACAGAACAAGCTTCCCATCTCCATGTACTCATATATCAAGAACATGCATTTTTTGTGCAAACAATAACCATAAAGCTTCACAATATTTCGATGTCGTACTTGGGATAGTAGACGAGCCTCATTTTGAAACTTTGGAGATAAGTTAACTCGTCAGTTCTGAACTATGAAGCTTCTTCAAAGCAACTACTTTCCCACTGGGCAGATGTGCTTTGTAGACGCTGCCATAACCTCCTGTTCCAATGCAGTATCTGATATCAAAATCCTCAGTTGCTTTAATCATGTCTTCAAAGGTAATTTTACCATCATAATTCCAAATTGAAAACTCATCAGTGCGCCTGGTTTCAGTTGGGCTTGGCTTTAACTTTCTTCTCTCTTCGTTTATAGAGAAACAAGATTCCACAAATTAAGGTGAGGAATACAATGATAGGAAGAGCAATTGTAAGCAAGAGAGTGACATTTCTTTGGGTGACATTCTGAAGGAGTTGGGATTTCTTCCATAAGATTATTATGTGACACTCGTAAGTTAGGAACTCGTCTCAATGATTTGGGGATACTGCCGGAGAGGTTATTCTCGAAAAGGTTCACCGTGGATAATTGTGGAATTTTTCCAAGTTGGGGAGGTATTGTGCCATTAATGAAGTTATGGCTTAAATCAAGATAACCTAGTTTGTGAAGGTTGCCGATCTCTAAGGGAATGTTTCCGCTTAATCGGTTATTGCTCAATCTCAAGATCTGCAACTTTGAACAGCTCATGAGTTGTGGAGGAATCGAACCGTTGAGTTGGTTAAAATCAAGAATCACAGAGTCTAGGTTGTCCAACTGACCAAGTGTCGAAGGAATATGTCCAATTAGATGATTAGAATACATGGACAGATATTCAAGATTTTTCATATTTCCAACTTCTTGAGGAAGCATACCACTAAATTGGTTGGAAGAAAGATCCAGAGATATTAAATTGGTTAAATTACTTATGGTCAATGGAATAGTACCTGTTATGCAATTAATGAAATATTATCAATATCAACTCTGGTTGAAAAATAATATGCAGTGAAGTTTTATAGGTTACCTGTAAGATCATTTGATAACAAGTCAAGCACTTTTAGTTTTGAAAGGGCACCAATTACTGGGGGAATGCTTCCGCTTAATCGGTTATTGCTCAATATCAAGGTATGCAACTTTGAGCAATTCAGGAGTTGCGGAGGAATGGAACCGTTGAGTGATGGCTGATCAACAATTACGAGACGTTCCAGGTTGGGAAAGCAAGTGAAGTTGGAATTGGCCAAGATTTCCTTCTATGCTGTCCAATTGAATTATGGCTATCTTGTAGATGCTTCCTGCTGAATTGCAAGTGATTCCAATCGAGTACTGCTGTGTTTCCACCAGCCTGTATTAAGTAAAGCTTCCCTTTCTGACTGAATAGAAGACCATCCAGATGCTGTCAGCAGAGCAACATTATTGCATTTCAAAATTATAACCCAAATGAAGGCCACCAATCTGAAAATGGAGAATGCTGGTACCATTTTTATAAGTTTTCGGTTGATTACAGTAAAGAGTTTTTATCAAAAAATTTTGCTTCCACAGCATTTTAAATTAGGCCACAGTCATCTTCATCCCGAGTGGAACTCCAAATAACATTAAGTCAACGTCTTTTTATTCCGCTAGATTTTTATTATTCGCAAAACAAGTCTAACAAGTGATAAAAAATAAATTTTCTTTTAATTCTTTTTTAAAAAAAAGCTTATTATTATATAATATTACTCCTATTGGAGAATATTTGTCGGAAAATGGCAATTGCCGAGAATTGGGGAAACATATGACGGAACTTTATTTGATAAAAGTATTTTTGTTTTGAAAAAAAAAAAAATTGTAATCTCAGTACATAATTATTTTTTAAATTTACGTCGTCAAAAAAATAAAATAATTTTGAAATAAAATAAAATTTTTCTAAACAATTTAAAATTTTTAAATTTACCTATAACATTTTATATATAAATCCTAAAAATTCTATTTAAATTATAACTGAAAAAAGCCCTAAAACAAACACTCATAAATGTCAGCAATTTTTTCTACACGCGGTATGTCCAATCAGTACCTGTGAGTAATTACTTGGAACGTATTGTGGAAAATTGAAACTTCCTACTAATTTTTCCAAAGATTGAAGTAGACTTATGGAGTCATGGGAAAAGGACCCTTAGGCCAAAATTACTAATATCTATAATCTATTTTATAATAATAAAATAAAGGGAAAATTCACTTAGATTTTATTTTATTTTTATGTTTTGCCACTTAGGTTCCTAATTTTTTTAAACTACTTATTACATCTGCAAACTGCAGGTCTAAATTTTAGATTTTATTTTATTTTTAAGTTTTGCCTCTTAGGTTCCTAATTTTAAACTACTTGTTACATCTGCAAACTGCAGGTCTAAATTGAAAATGAATAGAGAAAAATGCAGTTTTTGGATTATATGATTATTATAACTTCACTATTAGTAGTTTAGGTGGTAATTCATTTGAATATAAGAAAAATTTATATTAGTATCAATATCAATAAATATATATAAAATTAAACTCCTTTAAGCTATCACGTTAATCCACATCATCATTGCCTTTTATTAATTTGGGAAAAAAACATTTATTAATTCAAAATTAAAATGAAATTGAATTAAATGATTGTGGAAAACTTGATTAAAGATGTGCAATTTTTCTAACTTAATTATGTACCTTGTTATTTTTTGTTAAATTATGATTATCGAAGACTTGATTAAGGAGATGTAGTGTTTCTTGCTTAATTTATGTAATATATTATTTTTTGTTGAATGAATTGTGAAATATTTAATTAATTTCAACAACAAACTTTCCAACTCCTTAATAAAGCACATATTAAAGTAGATTATATATATATATATATATATATATATGTCTATAGGATTATAATTCATCAATATCATATATGAACCGAAGATAACATTCTTTATTACTATCTGTAAGCGACATAATACTCAATGAATGATTTTGATAGTACAACACTCAATGATTTCAACACACATTTATAATGTTATATATAAAGATTTCGAAGCAAAATGAACGTAATTTAAGCTTAAGGAAGAAATGGCTATGCAAGATCTTATATCTTAGGACTCTCAATATAAGTGAGTTGATATTTAAGCATTTTTAAGCTCATATGATTCACGCATCCTTATAAAAGTCTTAAGATCAAGTACATATATATTTGAACTGCATATTCTGAATTTTATGTATAGAGACTGGTATAATGATCTCTGATACCAGTGTATCAATGTCTCACACTCACTTTGCATATTCTCTGGTCTACCTAAGAATTAATATGCTCTCTTGAACCGGTATGTAATCTCAATGCACAAATTTTTTAAAATAATTTTGTAAATTAATAAAGTTATTTTAAACAATTTAATTTTATTTAAAAAAACAAAACTTTATAAGTATTGAATATCTTCTCTCTTGCTAAACCTTTCGTCAAAAGATCAGCTAAGTTATCGTCATTTCGTACATGATCCACTCTTACAGCTCTAGTAGAGAGATATTCTCTAACTGTGCAGTGTTTACGATGTATTTGTCGCCTCTTACCATTATAATAACGATTTGAATCTTTGCAATAGCCGTGGTACTATCACAATGGATCAATACAACCGATATCGGTCTCTCCTATAAAGGGGTATCTGAAAGCAAGCTTTTTAACCAAGCTGCTTCTTCATTAGTAGATGCAGTGCAATCATCTCAGACTGTATAGTGGATTAAGCTAAGATGGTCTGTTTCTTGGATTTTCAAGAGACAGCCCCACTAGCTATGCTGAAAATATATCCTCTGGTAGCCTTGAAATCATCTAAAAAGTGTTCCAATCAGCGTCGCTATATCCTTCACGGACAGCGGGAAACCTATGATAGTGTAATCGTAGGTTCATGGTCTTTTTCAGGTACCTCATAACCCTCTCAATAACATGCCAATGTTTCATACTAGGTCTATTAGTAAATCTGCATAATAATCATACGACATAGGCAATGTCAGGTGTATTGCAGTCAGCAGCATATCGAAGACTACCAATGAAGCTATTGTTTTGGTGCCTGCTTTAAGTCATATAGAGATTTATCAAGTTTACAAATTTTATTTTCTTGATCATGTATTACAAATCCTTCAAGTTGGTCCATGTAAATCTCTTCTTCGAATTCTCCATTCAAAAATGCAGTATTAACATTCATTTGATGCACAACAAGATCATGGATTGCAGCTAGAGAAATAAATACACGAAGAGATGTAATCTCTATTTACTAGAGAAAAATTGTTAAAGAAATCTATATTTTCCCTTTATCTATACCCTTTCGCAATAAGTCTAGCCTTATATTTATCTATTGAACCATCTGATTTTAATTTCTTCTTAAATATCCATTTACAACCTATGGTTTTACAACATGGAAGTAAATCTACTAAATGCCAAGTCATATTAGTCTCTAAAGAACTCATTTCATATTCTATTACTTCTTGCCACAAATCAGGATCTAAAGATGACAATGCTTCTTTTAGAGTAGTGAGATATTCTTCTAAGGTGTATGCATAGAATCAAGCCTAAAATCTTTAATTATTTTGCACTTAATGGCATCTCTCATCTCACCACTCCACCCCACACTCCTGAACACAATGGTTTTTCCGAACGTCGGCATAGACATATTGTTGAAACTGGATTATCCCTTTTAACTCATGCATCGTTGCCTCGCAGTTTTTGGTCCTTTGCATTTCCCACAGCGGTTTACTTAATAAATCGAATGCCCACACCAACACTCAATCACTCATCTCCATATCAAGTAATTTTTCAAAAACCACCAAACTTTGCAAAACTTAGAATCTTTGGCTGCCTATGTTATCCATGGCTACGACCATACAATACCCATAAATTAGATCCGACATCTAAACCTTGCATTTTTGTGGGCTACTCTCTGTCTCAAAGTGCATACCTTTGTTTTAATCCCGACACTTCGAAACTAGTTATATCACGCCATGTCGCTTTCATAGAATTTATCTTTCCCTTATATACCTCATGTGTCCTCTAAGTCCCCACCAATCTTAACATCATTTGATTCTTGGATGCATCATGCTGTTGTTTCTTCTCATGCTCCTCCTCACTTGGAGGGGGCTATTATCGAAGCCTCTGCCAGTAGGACTCTCCCAGCCACACCTCAACAACAGGTCTCCTCTCTATCTCTCTCACATAACCCTTTCTTGTCTTCCTCCCCATCACAGTCCCCCTTAAATACTTCCACTTTAACAGATCCATCCAACACTTCCACAACATGGTCACTCGTTCTCAAAACCATATCCACAACCAACTCATAAACTCAACTTATATGTCCAACACCAAACACTATCCTCCCATGAACCCACCTCAGTCAAAAAATATGTTAAACATCACCCATGGCGTCTTGCCATGTCTGAGGAATATGATGCCCTAGTTCACAAAGGGACTTGGAATCTGGTTCCTGCACATTATGCTTCTAATGTTGTGGGTTGCAAATGGATTTTCTGGATCAAACACTATTATGATGGATCTATCTCCAAGTATAAGGCCCGACTTATGGCTAAAGGATTTCATCCATGACCGGGCTTGGATTACCATGAGACCTTCAGTCCTGTTGTCAAACCCATGACTGTCCGGTTGGTTCTGAGTATTGCAGTAAGTCATGGATGGCCACTTTGCCAACTCGACATTAACAACACCTTTCTCTAAGGCTGTCTTGATGATGATGTATATATGGCTCAGCCAGTAGGGTTTATTGATCCTGACAAGCCTCACTATGTTTGTAAGTTACACAAAGCAATTTATGGCCTGAAATAAGCCCCTCGCGCCTGGTACAATGAGTTACGAGCATTTTTACTCTCAGTTGGGTTCCACAATTCCTTGGCGGACACGTCCTTATTCGTGTTTCATCACGGTACTTATCTCCTTTACCTTTTACCTTATGTCGATGACATTATAATTGCAAGTGATGACAAAGCAATGGTCGATGCCTTTGTCACTCGCTTAGCTCAATTTTTCTCTCTTAAGGACTTGGGACGTCTTTCATATTTTCTCGACGTTGAGGTACAATCCCATCTTCACAGGATCCTTCTCTCTCATAAGCAATATATTCGTTATCTCCTTCACAGAACAAACATGACAGATGCAAAGGCCGTCAGCACTCCCCTACCTCCGGGCACTGCTCTCTACTTAGACATGTGTTCTTCATTACTAGATCATACACAATATCTAGCCACAATTAGGAGCCTTCAGTATCTCTCACTTACCCATCCTGATGTGTCCCAATTTATGCATCGACCCACTGATGTCCACTGGCAACTTGTGAAGCGTCTCATCCAGTACTTATGTGGCACCGTTGATGAAGGCATTCTTCTTCATCGTAGCTCTTCTTCTACCTTGCATGCCTACTCAGATGCTGATTGGGGTGGGAAAAAAGATGATCTCTCCTCCACCAGTGCTTACATAGTATACCTTGGCCGAAACCCTTTTTCTTGGTCTTCCTGCAGCAGCCGAATGCTGCTCACTCTTCTACAGAAGCCGAATACCGGAGTGTAGCAGACACCGTAGTTGAGTTAAGCTGGATTTGTTCTCTATTGACAGATCTCGAATACCCAATCTCTCATGCACTGGCCATTTATTGTGATAATGTCATTGCTAAGCAACTATGCTCCCAGTGTTCCACTCGCGTATGAAACATGTTGCCATTGCTTTTCCCATTGCTTTTCATTTCATACATCAACTGGTTCAGCTTGGAGCCTTGCGGGTTTCGCATGTTTCTTCTTAGGATCAACTGACAGATGCTTTGACTAAACCCTTGTCCTAACAACGTCTATCTCTATTGAAATCCAAGATTGGCCTCATCCAAGATTGACAACGTCTAACTCTGTATTTTTCATATAATTCAACCATTTCTACTTGGCTAATTTTACACATTTTCTTGTTCTCCATACACATTGTTTGCTATCTAGCTTGTGATAAAGGTTTTAAGATATGTAACATTAGAGTCATTTTCTGATGTATTTAATTCTAAAGAGTGTTGTTTAGCTACAGTGTATTTTTCATAATGATGAGGTCTTCCCAAGATACAAATGTTGAATCCTTATGAAGAAGTTACATATACGATTATTCTCAATGACTCTGCTACAAAATCATATATAATTAGCAATCACATTCATCAGCCAAATGTGTTTCATGGTTTTTAAGTTCCCAAATGGAAATTTCTAGAAGAGCTTTCCGCATTGGTTTCTTGCAAGCAGTAAGTTCTTTGGAGACAAGTGCCATTGTTGGTCGAGAATTTGGTTTGGAACGCAAGCACGCAAATGCAATTGCTGAAACAAGAATGATATCCTGCACAACCTTTGGATCCACCGGAGGTGAGAGGCGTGGGTCTAATACATCACTCAACTTTATATTTTGATGAGACGAGAGGAGTTCTCCAGGATGCTTTCCTATTAATACTTCTAGAGCCACCACTCCGAAACTATAAACATCACATTTCTCAGTCACAACCATGGTATAGGCAAGTTCTATAATAACACATGAGCCTTTATTAGTAATGTTTACACAAATAAAATAACAAGAAGAATGATATGTTTTACCTGGAGCAATATATCCACAAGTGCCGGCTACTAGAGTTCGATTGGATGAGTAAGAATATAAAAGTCTAGCAATGCCAAAGTCAGCAACAACTGATTCCAATTCCGAGTTAAGTAGAATGTTGTTGCTCGATATGTCACGATGGACGATTGGAAGTGTGCAGTCATGATGCAAGTGTGACAAAGCGTAAGCCATACCCTTCACAATGTTAATTCTCTTAGTCCAATCCAACTGAACAGCTTCATCGTCATTGCGTAGCACACAGAACAAGCTTCCCATCTCCAGGTACTTGTTGCGATTCACCGATCACTCTTGGAGTGTTTGAGAAAAAACTGAATAACTTCTATTACTATCAAGAATAGATTACAAGTTTACAACTAGAAACTTAAGAAAAAAACCTCACACTCTCTCTATACAATTACACTCAACTTTGGGATATCTATTACAAAACTATGGTGTTGCTTTTATACTACCAAAAACGTGTGCTACAGTGCCACATGTTTTTGGCAGTTGTCACAGACTTCTTTGCTAGCCAGCCTCTTTGCCAACTTACAGGAAGCTTCCCACCGAAAGTTTTCTTGATGGTTTTTGCTTTGATGATTACAGCTTGCATGGCTGTGTTTGTGGCTTGCTGGAAGCTTGGAATGCTGCTGGCTCTCACAATTCTCCCCCTCCAGCTGCATCTGAAACAATCCTCATCTGACAGCTATCCCGGCTATATCTCTGCACAGCTCTGGCTTGTCCCGAGTAACCACCTTTGTTAACATATCTGCTGGATTCTCATCTGTATGGATCTTCACTAGTCTCAGCAGTTGTTGATCCATCACCTCACGTATCCAGTAATAGTGAATATCAATATGTTTCGTCCGGGAATGATACATTGAGTTCTTGCTCAAGTCTAGAGCACTTTGACTGTCACAATGTATCTTGTATTCTGTCTGCTTAATCCATAACTCTTGGAGAAAACGCTTTAGCCACAATATTTCTTTTCCTGCCTCAGCTATAGCTATGTACTCAGCTTCTGTTGTGGATAATGTAATACACCTCTGCAATCTTGACTGTCATGATACAGCTCCCCCTGCAAAAGTGTAGATGAATCCTAATGTGGATTTCCTACCATCAAGATCTCTCGCCATATCTGAATCTGTATAGCCTTCCAAGATCGGATCATCTCCCCCGTAACACAGACGAAACTTCATTGTACCCTTGAGGTACCTGAGAATCCATTTGACTGCCTCTTAATGTTACTTTCCAGGGTTAGAGAGAAATCGGCTTATTACACCCACTGCATGTGCAATATCTGGCCTGATACATACCATTGCATACATGAGGCTTCCAACAGCTGAAGAATATGGTATTGCTGATATTTCCTCTATCTCTTTCTTGGATGAGGGGCGCGAACTCTTGTTCAGTTTGAAATGGTGCGCTAGCGGAACGCTGACTGGTTTGGCTTTCTGTATATCGAACCTTCTGATTACCCGTTCAATATACCTCTCCTGTGAAAGCCATAACTTCTTGTTCTGTCTGTCACGAACAATATCCATTCCCAAAATCTGTTGAGCTTTTCCTAAGTCTTTCATGTCGAAAGCCTTGGAGAGTTCCTTCTTCAGCTGGCTGATCTTCGCTGCTTCTTGTCCAACAATCAACATGTCATCTACATACAATAGAAGAGCAATGAAATTTACATATGAAAACCTCTGAATGTATACACACTGATCTGCTGCAATTCTTTTGTAGCCTTGACCCATCATAAATGAGTCGAACTTCTTGTACCATTGCCTCGGTGCTTGCTTGAGCCCGTACAAGCTCTTTTTAGCTTGCAAATAAGGTTTTCTTTACCTAAAACCTTGAATCCTTCTTGTTGTTCCATGTAGATTTCTTCATTCAGATCACCATGAAGAAATGTTGTTTTGACATCCATCTGTTCAAGCTCTAAGTTCAATCTGGCTACCAATCTTAGGATGACTCGGATTGAAGCCATTTTAACCACCGGTGAAAAAATCTCATCAAAGTCAATTTCCTTTTTCTGTAGGATCCTTTGACCACTAGCCGAGCTTTGTGTTTCACCACTTTCCCGCTGTCATCTTTCTTGAGCTTGAACACCCATTTGTTCTTCAGTGTCTTCATTCCATGTGGGAGCTTGACTATCTCATAAGTGTTGTTTTTCTACAGAGATTCCATCTCATCATGCATTGCGTGCAGCCATTTGTCTTTGTCTTTATGAGATACTACTTCATTGAAGGTTTCTGGCTCCCCCTCGTCAGTAAGCAGAATATATTCTGATCTTGAGTATCTGGCTGATGGAATTCGACCTCGCTTAGATCTTTGTACTGGAGGTTCTGGCTGTCTATTGTCATCCGGATCTGTGGATGATCCTGAATCCTCTAATGGAGCAGGCTGCAGCTCCCCCTGCTCAACACCTCCTTCCTCCTCTGGTTCTGCTTCTGGCATGTCATCATTTGTGGCCACTGGTGTTGGTGCTGGGGCTGTGTCTGGATTTGCATCGGTATTGTCGGCACAGGTTTTAGAAGACATATTGGGCTTTTCAATGTCTTCTATTGTCTGATCTTCAATAAACACTACATATATGCTCATGATGACCTTCCTTTCCTTCGGGTCCCATAACCTGTATCCAAATTCTTCGTCTCCATAGCCTATGAAGATCCATGGAGTAGTCCTTGCATCGAGCTTCTGCTTGAGCTCCTTGGATACATGTGCAAATGCTAAACATCCAAATATTCTGAGGTGAGAATATGAGGGATTCTTACCAGACCACACTTTCTCCGGAATCTCAAAGTTCAATGGTACAGATGGTGATCTGTTGATCAGGTAGTAGGCGGCACTAACTACTCCCCAGAATGGCTTTGGCAGTTTAGCCATACTGATCATGCTTCAGACTTTCTCCATAATGGTGCGATTCATTCTTTCAGCAACACCATTGTGTTGTGGGGTGCGTGGAACAGTCCTCTCGTGTCGAATGCCGTGACTTCCGCAGTAGGCATCGAACTCCCTGGAAATATATTCGCCTCCATTGTCTGTATGAAGGCACTTCAGTTTCTTCCATGTTTCATGCTCGACCATGGCATGGAACAGTTTGAAATAATCCAGGACCTGATCCTTTGTTTTCAGAAAATATACTCATACTTTCCGAGAAGCATCGTCAATAAAAGTCAGAAAATATTTATTACCGCCTAGTGAGTTTACCTCCAAGAGACCATATACATCAGAGTACACCAGACTGAGTAACTCTGATTTCTTTGTATAAGAGCAATTGAAAGAGACTCTGTGTTGCTTACCGAATAGACAGTGGTTGCAAGGATCCAGAGTAATATTTTTGGAGACGGTGATTAGATCCTTCTTTGTCAAGGAAGACAACCCCCTTTCACTCATGTGACCGAGTCTCTGGTGCCACAGATTCTGAGAAGCCTCCCGTTCAGCTACATTTAGGCTTTCTGCACATATCTTCACACGAGTCTTGTATAAGGTTCCATAGATATGTCCTCGGGGGATGACCATGACACCTTTTATCATTCTCCAAGTGCCGTTGTTGAAGTGGCTAGCATAGCCCTGTTTGTCAAGGACTACCCCCGAGAGTAAGTTGAGCAGAAGTTCTGAAACATGTCTGACTTCCTTCAGGGTTATTGTATGCCCTGCATTTGTCCGCAACTGTATTTCACTAATTCACACTATCTGAGGAGAACTGGTATTCCCCATCTTCACTGCTCCAAAGTCTCCTACTTTGTATGTTGTGAAGAAATCCCTGTGAGGAGTGACGTGGTAGAATGCTGCAGTATCTACCACCCACTCGACATCCTGAGTTGCGGTGTGAAGGCATGCTTCTTCCTGGCCGGAGCATATAGCTACATCTACAGTAGTAACTACTAGTGTTTCCGCGTTATTTTTCTTCGGCTGGTTATTGCCTTGTCCCTGCTCTCGTTGTAGTTTCCGTAATTTTTCTTCAAGTAGCCTTCTATGCCACAGTGGAAGCACTTGTATGTCTTTTTCCCGTCTTTGGATCTGCTCCTGCTTTTACTTCTGCCTCTCCTCCCACCTTGACATTTCTCCTGTTGTCTTCCTCGTTGCTTCGAGACAAGGGCTTCTCTTTGATCTGAGCCCACTTCTTCTCTTCTAGCTTCTTCTCTTCTAGCTTCTTCATTTGACAGAGAATCTTTTACCATAGGCATGGTAAGTTTGCCTCCTGTAGCTGAGTTGCTGAGAATAACCACCAGAGTCTCCTAACTATCAGGAAGAGAACTGAGTAGCAAGAGGGCTTGAACTTCGTCTGCCAGTTGCTTGTCTACTGCAGACAATTGGTTCACCAGGCTTTGGAACTCGTTGGTGTGTTCTGCAACGGAAGTTCCACTTTATAGCTTCAGGTTCACCAAATGCCTCAGATTAAGGCTTTATTCCGAGCTGTTTTGGCCTGGAACATGTCTTCCAATTTCCTCCACATTTCATAAGCATCTGTGTCTTGTGCTACGTGGTGGAAGACACTGTGATCGATCCACTACCTAATCTGACCCAAAGTTCTGTTGTTGAGTTTATTCCATTCATACTCCTTAACAAACTCTGGTTTCTCTCCCTTCAACTCGATGACATCAAACAGATATTTACAATGTAAAAAATCTATCATCCTAGGTCTCCAGATGGAGTAATTAGTGGCAACCAGTTTAATCATTGCACCAGAATGACAATCCTCCATTTCCATTTTAAGTTTTTAAAGTTTAAAATGAAAATATACTAAAATCGGGGCTGAATTTCACAAATCGGAGGTCACCGTTACGTCTGGAACGGTCGAAAATGGTGGAATAGACACTTCGTTGGTCTAAATCTGATACATGGGCTGATTTATAAATTCCTAAAAGTTCTTGGGCAAAACTGTAAATTTCAAAACTTCAGGAGGCTAAATGAAATTTACCAGGCTGCTGACAGGACACTGACGTGGTAGGTGGGACCAGATTTGCTGACATGATAGATGACGTGTCAGTTGACGTGGTAGGTGACGTGTCACACTAACGTGGCAAGCTGACGTGGCAGGGTTGCTGATGTGGTGCTGACTGGACGCTAACGTGGCGCTGATGTGGCGGCCACATAATCGTCTTCAACCTTCATTCAGTACGTACAGCGCGTGTTGCTCGTGGGCAGTGCACTGCAAGGCGCGTGCGGTTCGTGACGGTAAACGGCCACCGTGCTCGTCTCTCCGTGAACTAACTGATGGTACCCTCAAATTAGATTTTTGACAACTTTCGTCGGAACCAGTTTTCCGATCGGAAGCTCTGTTTTCCAATTTTATGATCCCAAAGTACAACCGAAGCTCCTGATACCACTTGTTGCGATTCATCGATCACTCTTGGAGTGTTTTGAGGAAAAACCGAATAACTTCTATTACTATCAAGAATAGATTAAAAGTTTACAACTAGAAACTTAAGAAAAAACCTCACACTCTCTCTATACAATTACACTCAACTTAGGGATATCTATTACAAAGCTATGATGTTCATTTTATACTGCCAAAAACGTGTGCTACAGTGCCACACGTTTTTGGCAGTTGTCACACACATTTTTGCTTGCCAGCCTCTTTACCAACTTGCAGGAAGCTTCCCAACGAAAGTTTTCTTGATGGTTTCTGCCTTTGATGATTACAGCTTGCATGGTTGTGTTTGTGGCTTGCTAGAAGCCTGGAATGCTGCTGGCTCTCACAGTACTCATACATCAAGAACATGCATTTTTTGTGCAACTAATAACCATAAAGCTTCACAATATTTTGATGTCGTACTTGGGATAGTAGACGAGCCTCATTGTGAAAACTTTGGAGAAAAGTTAACTCATCAGTTTCTGAACTATGAAGCTTCTTCCAAGCTACTACTTCCCCACTAGGTAGATGTGCTCTATAGACGGTGCCATAACCTCTTGTTCCAGTGCAATATCTGATATCAAAATCCTCAGTTGCTTTAATTATGTCTTCAAAAGTAAGTTTACCATCATAATTCCAAATTGAGAACTCATCGGTGTGCCTGGTTTCTATTGTCTCAGCTTTAACTTTCTTCTCTCTTCGTTTATAGAGAAACAAGATTCCAGTAATTAAGGTGAGGAATATAATGATAGGAAGAGAAATTGTAACCAAGGGAGTGACATGTTTTGGCTGTTTTCCTTTGAACTGTTGTGGTGATGGCAATGTATCTTTTGAAGGAGTTGGGATTTCTTCCGTAAGATTATTGTGTGACACTCGTAAGAAAGGTGTTGGCGGCTTGATCGCATAAAAGGATTTTGATGACGTCAACGCGAATGAAGACTTCGACGTACAAACACGAAGCATTACAAAAAGTATCGAAGCATATGGGGTGAAGAGCGAGAATATGAAGACTAGCGGCAAATCGAAGATAATGATTAAGAGCTAAATTTTATTGTAAGTGAGTTTACTCAAGTGATCTAAAGCTCTTAGGAATCATACATTTTGCATCACTTGCATTTAAAATGGCTTAGAATGCTAAAAGAATCATTTGCATTTTATTTGCACCAAAATGAACTTCATGCACAAGTGCATCGGCAAATGATCTTCTAAAAACTATCAAACGGTTGAATTAAACTTCAAATGATATACCGTTAGATAGATATGCGTCTCTAGTTTTCTACGGTTCAAACGGAACAAAATTCCGATGCATAGAACTTTTGCTAGAGCCTTTTTAGTACAACATGCTCATATATGCGTTTTCTGCATTCATGTCACATTAGAAAAATTCCATAAAATTCATCTTAATGTTTTGGGAGCTGAATTTGTTACAAAAGCTAGATCTATGTGTCTAGTTTATGTAGAAATTTACGGATCATGATTTGGAATTTTCTAGAGAGAGTTATGGACAAAATACCAAGTATCGTCAGTTTTGACTGGTCATCAGAACTGAAACCATAGAGCTCCAAACCGGTACCCATACCGGTCTCCATACCGGTCTAGCCTTTATTGTGCAGTTACTAAAACCAGGGAGCTCCATGCCGGTTTTCTCGCCGGTCTTCATGCCGGTTTTGGCTGAGAAAATCATGCTCTCTGGAACCAGGGAGCTCCTCGCTGGTCTCCATACCGGTTTTCTCGCCGGTCTAACGAATAGTTTTTTGAACGTTATATAGCCGTTAGGAGCCGTTGCAAACCTAGACCGGCATGCCAGTTTCCTCACCGGTTTGCTCACCGATTTCGCTGTAAGTTGGGGAATACTTTGCATTTTATTATAAATAGGACCCCAACTCATTTGCCCCAAGCAAGAAACCTAGAGAGACTTAATACACAATCTTCATACATTCTCTAAGGCAAATACAAGAGTGTCTTAAACCTTCATACACTTAAACATTCATACAAGCTCACACACATCTTCATTACATTTAGTGAGCTTAGATCACTTGGGTTTGCAACTCACACAATCTTCTTATCATTTGTGAGTGCCCAAGTGTGTTTTAATTCTTTCTTAACAAAACACTTGTGATTTGTGAAATCCCATTTGGTTGGGTAAGTTGTAAAGGTTGTGAGTGGACCTACGAACAAAACTCAAAGTTGTAAAGGGTTCGGAGTGCGCCTTTGCGGAAAACTCTTGGTTACGAGTCAACCACGGAAAACTCGATTCTAGTGGAAATCTTCAAGAGAGGCATGGGGAGTGGACGTAGGCACGTTTGGCCGAACCACTATAAATCTCGGTGTTGTATTTCTCTTTCCCTTAAACTTTTACTTATTTGCAAGTTTAATTACGTTTATAGTATTGAATAGAAAACTTGCATATAGGCTTTTATTTACAATAGAAATTAACCTAAGAACCTATTTGGTAATAAGAGCTTAAAATCGGTAAAGATTTTATATTTCCGCATTTATAGCGATAATCCAATTCACCCCCCTCTTGGGTATAGAGATTGTTTGTCGCTATTGCTTGTAGGGAATTTCAAAAGAAACTAGTCTCAGAGATTTGGGGATACTGCCGGAGAGGTTATTATCGGAAAGGTCCACCGTGTATAATTGTTGAGTTTTTCCAATTTGGGGAGGTATCGTGCCATTAAAGAAGTTATGGCTTAAATCAAGATAACCTAGTTCGTGAAGGTTGCCGATCTCTAAGGGAATGCTTCCGCTTAATCGGTTATTGCTCAATCTCAAGGTATGCAACTTTGAGCAATTCATGAGTTGCGGAGGAATCGAACCGTTGAGTTGGTTAAAATCATGAACCACAAAGGCCAGGTTGGCCAACAGACCAAGTGTCGAAGGAATATGTCCAATTAGATTACTAGAATACATGGACAGATATTCAAGTCTTTTCATGTTTCCAATTTCTTGAGGTAGCATACCACTAAGTTGGTTGTAAGAAAGGTCCAAAGATGTCAAGCTGGTTAGATTACCTATGGTCAATGGAATAGTACCTGTTATGTGATAAATGAAATACTATCAATATGATTTCTGTTTGAAAAATAATATGCAATTAAGTTTTGTAGGTTACCTGTAAGAATGTTTCTAGACAAGTCAAGCTCTTTTAGTTTTGAAAGAGCACCGGTTACTAGGGGAATGCTTCCACTTAATCGGTTATAGCTCAATTTCAAGGTCTGCAAATTTGAGCAATTCATGAGTTGTGGAGGAATGGAACCTGGTTAGATTGAAGATCCAAAATGGTCAGATTGGTTAAATAACTAAGTGTTAAAGGAATATGTCCAATTAGATTGTTAGAATACATGGACAGATATTTAAGACTTTTCATATTTCCAACTTCTTGAGGAAACATACAACTAAGCTGATTGGAAGAAAGGTCCAGAGATGTCAAATTGGTTAAAATACATATGGTCGATGGAATAGTACCTGTTATGCGATTAATGAAATACTATCAATATTAGTTCTGGTTGAAAAATAATATGCAGTGAAGTTTTGTAGGTTACCTGTAAGATTGTTTAATGACAATTGAAGCCTTTTTAGTTTTGAAAGAGCACAAATTTCTGATGGAATGCTTCTGCTTACTCAGTTATTGCTCAATATCAAGTTTTGCAACTTTATACATTTCATTAGTTGTGGAGGAATCGAACCGTTAAGTTTGTTAGAATCAAGATCCAAAGTGGTCAGATGGGTTTAATGACAAAGTGTTGAAGGAATAAGTCTAAGTTTGTTGTGAGAAAGGTCTAGAGATGTCAATTTGGTTAAATTACCTATGGTCGATGCAATAGTACATGTTATGTATGTCTATAAGAAGCGGTCACACTTCTACATTCACATAGATGTGTCTATCAAAAGTACTCATATAACTAGGTACTCCACTCTACATAGAGTATAGAACACATTAAGAGTTAAAAAACTCATCCTTCTACCGCTTCAGGATATCATGCTCTCAGAATGGAACTCACAAATAAAAATAATAGCATGATTCATCATCACTTCATGACTTGTTATTACCCATTGAACCTATTTCTTGGGATCTCCAGTCATTAGGTCGGGTTACCATCATAAGTGACTGTCTAATGGCAATAGTCTCATTCTTTTCTAGGTATTATATACATTCTCTCTTGCTAGTCCTTTTATCAAAGGATCAGCTAAATTATCATCAGTCCATACATGATCCATTCTTACAGCACCAGAAGAGAGGTATTCTCTAACTGTACTATGTATCTACAATCTCTTATTGTTATAATAACAGTTTTGAATATTTGTAATAGCTGCGGTACTATTACAATGGATCAAGACAACTGGTATCAATCTCTCCCATAAAGGGATATTTAATAGCAAACTTCTTAATCAAGTTGCTTCTTCACAAGTTGATACAAGTTGTCTCGATCCATTGTAATAGTACAATGGATCAAGACAACTGGTATCAATCTCTCCCATAAAAGGATATCTAATAGCAAACTTCTTAATCAAGTTGCTTCTTCACAAGCTGATGCTAGTGGTATCATCTCAGACTCAAGGAAATATATCCCTTGGTAGCCTTGGAATCATCTGAAAGGGTGTTCCAATTAACATCGCTATATCCTTCGAGGACAGCGGAAAACCTCTGATAATGTAATTCTAGGTTCATGGTCCTTTTCATGTACCTTATAACCTTCTCAATAGCATGTCAATGCTCATACCAGGTCTACTAATAAATATATATTGTAATCATACGACATATGCAATGTCAGGTATAGTGTAATCAAAATATAACGTCAGTTACGAATGTTGTTCACATACTCAGATTATCTAACACTGTCACCTATGTTCTTGAACAACTTTACACTAGAGTCATAAGAAGTACATGTAAATTTATTTTTAGACTCCTTTTTTTTTGACCTAGTAATTTGATTACGATAATTATACTAGTTTCTTCTAATTTTTTTTTTCCAAATACAGATTTAAAAGACAACATAGAATTCAACAGAATTAACAACATGCATATAGAAAAAATAAACATATCAATATATAAACACTTCATATGTTTTCAAACATTATAACAAATGTATTTGTCACTTTCAATCACTTTAAAAACATGAGTAAAATATTAGAGGTAGAACCTCCACTATTTTCAATTTATCATTGAAGATTGAGCCCCCACTATTTCTTAATATAAAAGAAAATTTTCTTCATAGAAATAATATTCTCATATAAATAATAAAATTTATATATTTTTATTAATCTTATACTCAAAGTTCCAAGTTTTCAAACCTTCCATATTTCATAAATTTCAAATCTACATCACCAATTCTAGCTGCTATAATGATTTGAGAAATAACTCATCACATTAACTTATTTCCAACTTATACATATAACTCGAACAGAGCATAATCATAGTAGACATGACGAAAAATGACAATGCCTACTCACCATCCCTCGAATCCACCAAACATGTTGATCTCAAAGATCGTGATAACAAGTTGGTCTTCGGTAAGATTCGCTTTTAGAGCAAAACTCTTTAACCGGTAGTTCCGGGCAGGTGCGCTGGTTTGCTACAGTTGTAGCATTTGAACTAACTATTATTATTTCTTGAGGGAGGTTAGAGTTCGTTCTAGTTATTTCAATTTTGGTGATAATGGTTCTTAAATTTAACCCAAGAGCTTTCCAATTATTTTTCAGATATGAATTGGTGTATTATCTAAGGAATCACGATAAATCAACACCACATTGTTCAAGCAAAAGAAAATCACATATATCCCAATACTAGCTCATGCTGAATAAAATCATAATTGTTCTTCAAATATTAATTACTGTATGTATAATTAAAGTTACAGTCAATCATAAATGGCGTGCTCTAATTTTTTTCTACTTTTCAATCTAAAATCCACATGACAATATGAAATTCACATCACAATAAAATTTTGTTAAAGCAAACACCAGTTATGCATATATTTAAGACACTCTTAATGTTCCACATAAACACTATAACTCTTAAAAAGACTAACTGATACAACTAAAATAAATCATGATTTCAATAATGATATATTTTAATCCAAAATTATTCAAATCGGCAACCAAATGTCCAATTCATTATAGGCAATATATTCTAAATAATTTCTCAAATAATACTCACATGATAAGTATAAGAACTTTCAGAATATGACATTAGGCTATCAATATCAATAATCTAGATATCCATTCATATTCTAGCAGCATTGAAAAAATTCAATAAATAGTTAACAGCAATCAATTAAATTATAAATGTATTTAAACATTTACTTGTAGTTTCTTGAAATTGTTGTCAATTCTAAATAATCATCTCTATAAATTAACAACAATTTCACCATTGCATATTCTAGAAGTTCAACAGCTTCATCAATCTTACAGTCTCATCCGCAGTCATATTTAGCATAAATGATATTATCAAAATTATTTACTCAAACATGCATATTCAAATACTATAGAGACGTTGATAAAACAAAGTAAGTCATGCAACATATACACCAAATGTTTTCAAAAATCATCAATTCTAAAACATCAGCATGACTGTTATCACATGAAAGTTGTTACTTCATGAATGTGCTTATAAAATTACAGCAAAAGAGCTGACTATATAAATATAAGGAATATCATAAGCATACCAATAGAAAATCTATTAAAACATACAATCTCACATGATTGAACATCTAAATCAATAACCATGTATATTTTTCATGTAAAAGCTCAATTCAAAACAACACTCTGCAGGATGCAAACATCAAATATTCCAATTTCATGAAACATAAATATTTGTCAAGACTCAGGATATAAAATATGCTAAAGTCAACTTTCTCACAAGCCTATCAATTCATTTAATATTCATTTCATGCATAATGTACTTATAATTGCACCATAAAAACATAAATAATTAATCATAAGTAAATATGGTAGATTGAATACGTCTTAAAATTGTTAGAGCAATATTCACAAATTAGAACAATATTACCGTTCACCAAGATACAAAAAGTGAAACTGGGTTAAGTCGCGGACTATGTCGCTTTCTTTAAGACGTTTCGCGACTCTGCCCAGAGATTTGTGCTAGCAGTAATCGGCTCTGACGTTCCCAGGATAAAACAGCCCAAATTAACACTGTCTCAATCGATATTGTACAAAATCGATTGGTATACTCACACCCCACACAGGAGTATTGCTCGGTAACCAAAGACGCAAAGAACGAATATGAATGAAAGATAGTGTATTTGTAATAAGGTGGATGAAATACAGACGGAGATAAAACAACAAAAATGCTTCAAGTCCAAATAGATTTTCTTAAGCATGGATGCTTTTCGGCTCTTTTTTCTTGCAACTAGAAACATCTCTCTTTTATAGGCAAATGAAATTAACGTTATTAGCAATGAAAATTGAAAGGACACATTTTAATACTTAATAGCATAAACGTTTAGAATATGAAGACCATATAATGTCTTTGATTTAAAGTTAAGAAACGTTAAAAAAAATAATAAAATAATAATTCATGAAGAAATTATTCCAGTCTTTGTATTCAAATTAATTAATTAATTTTTTTTAAAAGAAATCAAATTAAAATTCATTTAATGGTTATATTCAAGATAAATTTGTAACTCTTCAATTGAAATATTTTGTAACAACTCTTCAAATTTAAAGTAACTTCCCAATTAAAATTCATATTTACAACACTTGGTTTCTAAGTTCCTAAATGGAAATTTCTTGAAGAGCTATTCGCATTGGTTTCTTGCAAGCAGCAAGTTCATTGGAGACAAGTGCCATTGTTGGTCGAGAATTTGGTTTCGAACGCAAGCATGCAAATGCAATTGTTGAAACAAGAACGATATCCTGCACAACCTTTGGATCCACAGGAGGTGAGAGGCGTGGGTCTAATACATCACTCAACTTTATATTTTGATGAGACGAGAGGAGTTCACCAGGATGCTTTCCTATTAATACTTCTAGAGCCACCACTCCGAAGCTATAAACATCACATTTCTCAGTCACAACCATGGTGTAAGCAAGTTCTACAATAACAGAAGAGCCTTTATTAGTAATGTTTACACACATAAAATAACAAGAAGAACGTTATGTTTTACCTGGAGCAATATATCCATAAGTGCCGGCTACTAGAGTTCGATTGGATGAGTCAGAATATAAAAGTCTAGCAATGCCAAAGTCAGCAACAACTGCTTCCAATTCCGAGTTGAGTAGAATATTGTTGCTCGATAAGTCACGGTGAACAATTGGAAGTGTGCAGTTATGATGCAAGTGTGACAAAGCGTAAGCCATACCCTTCACAATGTTAATTCTCTTAATCCAATCCAACTCAACGGCTTCATCGTCATCGCGTAGAACACAGAACAAGCTTCCCATCTCCAGGTACTCATATATCAAGAACATGCATTTTTTGTGCAAACAATAACCATAAAGCTTCACAATATTTCGATGTCGTACTTGGGATAGTAGACGAGCCTCATTGTGAAAACTTTGGAGATAAGTTAACTCGTCAGTTTCTGAACTATGAAGCTTCTTCAAAGCAACTACTTTCCCACTGGGCAGATGTGCTCTGTAGACGCTGCCATAACCTCCTGTTCCAATGCAGTATCTGATATCAAAATCCTCAGTTGCTTTAATCATGTCTTCAAAGGTAATTTTACCATCATAATTCCAAATTGAGAACTCATCAGTGCGCCTGGTTTCTGTTGTCTTGGCTTTAACTTTCTTCTCTCTTCGTTTATAGAGAAACAAGATTCCACAAATTAAGGTGAGGAATACAATGATAGGAAGAGCAATTGCAAGCAAGGGAGTGACATTCTTTGGGTGTTTTCCTTTGAACTGTTGTGGTAATGGCAGTGTATCTTCTGAAGGAGTTGGGATTTCTTCCGTAAGATTATTATGTGACACTTCTAAGTCAGGAACTAGTCTCAGAGATTTGGGGATACTGCCGGAGAGGTTATTATCGGAAAGGTCCACCGTGTATAATTGTTGAGTTTTTCCAATTTGGGGAGGTATCGTGCCATTAAAGAAGTTATGACTTAAATCAAGATAACCTAGTTCGTGAAGGTTGCCGATCTCTAAGGGAATGCTTCCGCTTAATCGGTTATTGCTCAATCTCAAGGTATGCAACTTTGAGCAATTCATGAGTTGCGGAGGAATCGAACCGTTGAGTTGGTTAAAACAAAGATACAAAGTGGTCAGATTGGTTAAATGACCAAGTGTTAAAGGAATAAGTCCAATAAGATTGTTATGATACACTGACAGATATTCAAGACTTTTCATATTTCCCACTTCTTGAGGTAGCATACCACTAAGTTGGTTGAAAGAAAGATTCAGAGATTTCAAATGGGTTAATTAGCGATGGTTGATGGAATAGTACCTGTTATGTGATTAATGAAATACTATCAATATCAGTTCTGTTTGAAAAATAATATACAATGAAATTTGTAGGTTACCTGTAAGATTGTTTCCGAACAAGTCAAGCTCTTTTAGTTTTGAAAGAACACCAATTTCTGATGGAATGTTTCCGGAAAGAGATGACTGACCAACAATTTCCAAACTTTCCAGGTTGGGAAAGCAAGTGAAGTTGAATTGGCCAAGATTCCCTTCTATGCGGTGGAATTGAATTAAGCTTATCTCGGAGATGCTTCCTGCTGAATTGCAAGTGATTCCAATCCAATTACAATGATCTGAAATCAGAGTACTGCTGCTGTTCAACCAGCCTGTTTTAAGTAAAGCTTCCCTTTCTGACTGAATAGAAGACCATCCAGATGCTGTCAGCAGAGCAACATTATTGCATATCATAATTATAACCCAAATGAAGGCCACCAATCTGAAAATGGAGAATGCTGGTACCATTTTTATAAGTTTTCGGTTGATTACAGTAAAGAGTTTTTATCAAAAATTTTTTGCTTCCACAGCATTTTAAATTAGGCCACAGTCATCTTCATCCCGAGTGGAACGCCAAATAACATTAAGTCAACGTCTTTTTATTCCGCTAGATTTTTATTATTCGCAAACAAGTCTAACAAGTGATATAAAAATAAATTTTCTTTTAATTCTTTTTTAAAAAAAGCTTATTATTATATAATATTACTCCTATTGGAGAATATTTGTCGGAAAATGGCAATTGTGGAGAATTGGAGAAACATATGACGGAACTTTATTTGATAAAAGTATTGTGTTTTGAAAAAAAATGTAATCTCAGTACATAATTTTTTTAAAATTTATGTCGTCAAAAAAATAAAATAATTTTGTAAATAAAATAATTTTTTTGTAAACAATTTAAAATTTTTAAAAATACTTTATAACATCTTATATATAAATCCCAAATATTCTATTTAAATTATAACAGAAAAAAGCCCCAAAACACACACTCATAAATGTTAGCAATTTTTTCTACACGCCGTATGTCCAATCACTACCTGTGAGCAATTACTTGGAATGTATTGTGGAAAATTGAAACTTCGTATTAATTTTTCCAAAGATTGAAGTAGACTCATGGAGTCATGGGAAAAGGACACTTAGGCAGTAATTACTAATATCTTTAATCTATTTTATAATAATAAAATAAAGGGAACACACTTAGATTTTATTTTATTTTATTTTATTTTATTTTTAAGTTTTGCCACTTAGGTTCCTAATTTTATCTTATGCACCAAAAGAAAATGAAATGTTGTTGATACATTTAGAAAATAAAATGCTGATGATACATTAAAGAGAATAAAAGATGTGAGGTGAGCTGAGGAAATTTGTCTCCCCATTTTGAATACTAACTACTAAAGTTTGGTTTCATTTTGTCCATTTTATAGACGAAATATTCCAAGTGTAAAAGCAAGTAACAAGAATATATAATGTCAACTCGTAAGTAGATATAACACCCAAGAACCTCAACTCAATGCAGTTATACATTCCAAAACAATCAAGTGAGTAAATATATGAATATATGGAATTCTTATGTTCTACGAAGCACTTGATTATGAAAATTTAGTTGAACATAATAGTCTCATCACGTACCAGATAAGTTGTGCTGGTGGTGACTCTCTGAGTGTCCATAAATTTAATAACATAAATCCCGCAATCATACCCATTGGGTTGGGTTGGAATTCCTATTCCACTGCACACTTCGAAAGTCAAGAAGCTCCAAGGTTCTGGGAATGTATTCAATATATAACTGCGGTGGATAACATCTAGCGCTTGCAACTAAATGACAAAATAAACTGGTTATAATCAAAAAATTCTGCATAATAGATATAGAACCAAATGGAATAAATAAGAAACAAAATAAAATTGGGATAGAATTATAATAATATTCACTTGGTTTTTTCGTTTACGCGCTCGACGACCACTCCGCAAAGAATCCCAAATCTCACAAACTTTTTCTTTAACCTTAATGAATAACATGTACCAATGGAAATCTCTGTCGTGGATGGGCACAAATATCTATTGAAAAGAAAAGAAGATATAAGGATGCAATTAAGAAATACTAACGTAAAAATTATAAATGAAACATATATATATATATATATATATATAATTGGACTTGTTGACATCTGTGCAGATCACTCATATAATGATCTTTCAATTGGGAAACTCTACGAAACGAATCATATTGTGCATTTCGTTCTAGTACCATTTACTACATATTCATTGATGGATTCCGGACAAAAATATTATGACTTGGAATGATATAAAAATAAATCAATGAAATGAAAATAATCAAGTTTAATGATAGAATAAAAATACTAACAACAAAGGTTGTCGGTAAAAACCAATTGATTGGGTCCGTAGTTCTTTTGAAAGATTCCTCTATGGTGAGGTACTCAGCCTTCATACAAATGACCTGAGCAATAGACCAGTTATTATTACAAACTTATACGTAAAAAATCTTAAAACAAAATAGACACAACCTCGCCTTGAACTGGTTCACCAGGCAGAAGCGAGAACAAGTTACCACGGGTGATATGTTCATGAGTTGTTCAGACAATAATGTCACTGCAAGCAACCCGAAAAATATTGAAATAAATTTTGAATCCAATATACATATATTTAAAAGAATGTCATATATGGTGGTAAATGATTTGGTACATTTTCTCAGCGAATTTTTTAAAATAATATTGAATTATTTTCAAATGATCAGTATTGACTGTCTTGTTCACCAAAAAAAGGACCAGTTTTAAATTTTGACATTGCACCTGTTGAAACCAGATCATATGGGGAGAGATGATAAGGACCTGGCTTTTTTTTTCTCAGTGGCCGATTAGGAATTAGAGACATGTCAGAGTCTTGAGCCTCTACCTTATGTCAAACTATATCCATCGAGGACTAGGTGAAAGAATATAAGTCACAAATTATATTCAAATAATAACAATTAAGTAAAAGAAAACATATTATTGCATGTATTCATACCTCATCCTTTATAAGGGTGGAGAATGGTTTAGGGTTGGCCATTGATTCATTAAATGCTCCTTCAAGCTTCTGCTTCAACTTGAATGAGTCATCAAGAGAGGACGAACTAATGTTAATTGCTTTTTTATCATCGGCATTTTCTTCCTTAGCATCGACTGAGTGTGCAGCTTCAAAGATAAGGACCGACTTCGGTTCATGAGTCGGTCGCGCTTGTTGTGCACAAACATGTGAATTTAGATCTAACAAATATGATTCTATTTTATCAAAGTTTTTTGTCAATTCGTCCATTTTATTTTCCATCAATTTCATGCCTTGTGAGGTTTTTTATCATGTTCTCCTATAATTTCCTCAATTTTTTGTAGCCTTGTCATAATTGGATCGAATTCATTCTCACGTATATTACTGTCTTCGTGGCCACTGTCCTTCTTCATGGGAACCTAATTAAAATTTAAAAAAAAATTAATTTTTAATGATAACTTACAGCATACCATAAAAGGAAATTATTAAACGAATAATACCGCATTGCTCCCGAAACCAACAAATAAATATCATAATGATAAACATGGACTGCATGTTGGTAGCACCAACATGACGAAATTAAACAGATCAAATATTATTAATTGCATACCATTAAAAATAATACACATCCTCTAATTGAAGAAGTTTTGTTGTCAGTGACTTTCTTCACTCCATTCCATAAAAACTGAAAACACCAAGTAGCCTAATTTTTAAATCTAATGGAGTTGACATATTTCAATACATGCAGATAATATGGGTTGATGTACGAGGCAGGAGTAGGACATAGGATAGTACTGATAGCAAACAAACAAAAAAGGATACAAAATCATCATCAACAGTAGTGATATTGCTTAGTCTCTCAATCACAATTGCTATTGGGATGTCTTTCTTAGTAGTACAATACTGGGTTCTTAACTCAGTTATGTCATTATCTTCCCCATAAGTCTCAAATTGGAACCCCCATCATCAATACCTATAACTGCAGCTAAAGTATCAGCACTCAGACTATATTCAGTTCCATTAAGTGTTATCATCCCTCTATCCGCGTCACATTGTTTAATCAACCATCTACATAACTCTTGTTGCAATCTCCCACATCTGACACCCAAGAGGCTTCCAAATCCAAGCACTCTTACAGCTTCTTTTTGTTCAACAGTAAATGTGGAAACCATTTTCGAGAATCGAGTGACACTACATCTTGATATTCCTCTATATTTAGGGTTTTTATCTTCTACCTTCTCCTCCACTAGATCGCCTAATAATCCACGAGGCCACCTATCGTGGTTGACAGATTCGTGATCATACTTGTTCACTAAAGCAACTTTCTGTTCCAAGCTCATTTTCTTCCAATTAGTTCATATGTGACCTTTTATCTATAACCAAACAATATAGTAAAACTAAATAATATAGTGAAGGTTTATAAATCAAACTATAAAGTTAAATAATAAAGAAAAGTTAAATGGTATATTGCATACCTCTTTGGTCAGTTTAACACCTTCTTCTTTCATCCGCTTTGATTCACACTTGCTGTCAAGACAAGTAAGATTAATTTTGTATGTACATCATCAAACAACTTATTTAACTATTGAAACTATTTGGTTAACTAGTAACTTACTAATAAAAGCACCATGCGTGTTTGCCCGGTCCATGGGGTTGATAATTCGTTTCAGTCCTCTTTTGTTTAGCCATTATGTTTACAACAAAGGACAGAGAAGATGGACTACAAATACATGGACAACCACGTTAAATGCGAAGCTTCACAAACATGTACAATGCCTACAAATATTACAGTATCCTTAAAGCGAAACTTATTCTGACTATACCAGATAATATAAAACATATAATATAATATGTAGAGGTTAATATAAGAGTGAAAATCAGAGCCATCAAGTTTCAAATTTGATGATCAAAACAGAACAAACCCAAAATAAAAGAACAAATTTGATGATTAATTTACACTGCATGCAAGATTCGCAATAGGAGAACAAACCCAAAATCAATAAAATCATAAAGGATGTAGTGTACTCAAGATTACTGACAATAAAAATCCAGTAACGTGCGACAAAGTTGAGCAGCAACAGAGTTGACCAGTGACGGAGAAGCAGGCATCATCGTCGGCGTTAGCATTGGATAGTTTGCGATTTTATGGCACAAATTTGCCTTCTTGTGTGAGAGCGAGAGATCGTGAGAGTGAGAGTGAAAGTGATGACACAAATTTGGCTTCTAGGGCACAAATTTGGTTTGTGTGTGAGACAGAGAGAGAGATCGTGAGAGATGAGAGATTTGTGTGAGAGAGAGAGAGAAACAGTTTTATATACCTAGTATTTTTGTTACTGGTTTTTCCGATTTTATCTTTCTTTTTTCTTTTTATCTCACTATAACGAGGTGGTATATCATGTGCCGGGTGTATATGCCATCTCTCTGTGGGGCCCGTCTGCTGTGAGAGAGATGACATATACACCCGGCACATAATATAATTTTCTGACATACCCTGGGTACCACATATGCCCCTATTTTATAAAAATAAAATAAAGGGAAAACACACTTTTAGATTTTATTTTATTTTTAAATTTTGCACTTAGGTTCCTAATTTTTTAAACTACTTGTTACATCTGCAAACTGCAGGTCCAATTTGAACTGCATATTCTGAATTTTATGTACTGATAATGAAGTACACTCACTATACGCGGTATGTCCAATCACTACCTGTGAGCAATTACTTGGAAAATTTAAACTTCGTATTCAATTTCCCAAACAATGAAGTACACTCATGGAGTCATCATGGGAAATGGACACCTAGGCCATAATTAATTAATATATATAATCTATTCTATAATAATAAAATAAAGGGAAAACACACTTAGATTTTAATTATTATTATTTTTAGTTTATGTAAGATATTATTTATTGTTGAATTAATTGTATGAAATGTTTAATTAATAAATTTCAACATCAAACTTTTCTTAATTAAGCATATAGTTAAACTAGATTAGATTTTAAATTTTTTTTTAGTTTATGTAAGATATTATTTATTATTGAATTGATTGTATGAAATGTTTAATTAATAAATTTCAACAACAAATTTTACAACTCTTTAATTAAACACATAGCTAAAGTAGATTATATATATGTATATGATTAAAGGATTATAATTCATCAATATCATATACAAATCAATGATAAAATTCTTTATTACTATCAGTAAGTGCATAATATTCAATGAACGATTTTGATGATGCAACACTCTAATACGTAGAGATGAGTTTTGGCTGGTACAACCACTCTATTGTCCACTTCTAATAAACGTAATTGACCCAATTCTAGATCATCTTCTGGAATCATATAACTGTCAAAAGTGAGTGACTGTTCATCGGAACTGTTATAGTCTGAATACTCATAAGTCCAATACCATTGACGTCAAAGAGCGTGTAAGGTTCAAACATTCTGAGACAAATTCCCAGCAATGAGTGTATGATTAAGTGAATAAGCCTCCAAGGGGAACAAGAACACAAATTACAGTCTATAGATTACAAAGCTACGAAAATGAAAATAAAATACTCATAATGAGTATTCATTTGTTCTTTTTTTTCTCCTTCCCATGCTTGAGCTTTTTATAGTGAGTCTTTGTTACCTGCTTGAACGGTTTTGCTTTTCTTGGTCCACTACCTCCTATCGTCTCATGCTTGCAACCGCTGGATCATACGCCTAATTACTGAGTTCTTGTAACTGCCGGATCATGCGTCTAACTGCTGAGTTCTTATAACTGCTGGATCATGTGTCTAACTGCTAAGTTCTTGCAACATCTGGATCATGCTGATGAGGTTTTATAGCGGAAATCTTGTAACGCAGTGGAATCGGGAAAATCAAAATTTTCCGATTTCAAACTTTTTTCTCGGATCAATTAAATAAACTTATTTATTTAATTATCCAATTATTAAATTCTGAAAAATTACACAAGAGATCAAATTTCTTGGTAATTACCGAATTCCCCCAAAATTTTACAAATTGATAATTTTAGTCCTAAATTGTCAAATACAATTTTGGATGATTCAAAATCACTTCTAAAATGATTTCCAACATATCTTAGACATCAAAATCAGATTTGCAACAAAACCCCAAAGTTTTCTAAAATTTCCGTGAGCACCCCAAATTTTCAAGTAATTATATTTTGGTCCATTGTGCTCAAAACATGCTAAGATCAAATCCAATCAACCCAAAAATTTACATGCATCATATTCAAACCATAGTACATCACATATATGAAAATCCCCAAATTTGGAGTGGGTTATGAACCCTAATTGTTCAATTTCTTCAAATTGACCAATTTCACCAAATCTTTAAAATCCAACACTTTAATCCATTCAATACTTCACCAAACAAGCCTCAACACTTTGAAATAACTCTAGAACAATTCTAAGTCACCAAGGAGTGGCTTACTAACTCTAGAATGACAACTTTGATTTTCAAAGAATCAAAAGTAAGCCTTTGAAACCATTTCAAGGCTACTTACATGTATCAATCTTTCATCCAAGTTCTCAAACAAATAAACAAAAACATTCAGAGTAGAAAGAACATCAAAGAATCACAAAATGATACTAAGCTAGTTAGAAATAATTTTCATGTTGAAGGTTAGGAAGAAATACTTACAAAAAACTAGCTTTTTCAAGCCTTTTTCTTTTTCCTTCAACTTGTTCTCTCAACTCTCTTTTGTGTTATATTTTTGAGTGTTTGAAACTTATGGAACCCTAAAATGAAAGAAAACAATTTATACATCTCCCATTAGGCCTTGGCCGAATTTTGGCATAAGTAATATCTAGATATTTTGTTTTCATTTCATTTAAAGTTCAACTTGCCAACTTGTTTAAATGATCATTACACTTCAATGAATTTTTTAACCAAGTCAACAATTGCAACTAAGTCATTAAAACAAATATCATAACCAAAGATATTTATATTTTAATTAATTTAATAATTAAATAATTAAATAATTATTTAAATATTAATATATTAAATATATGTATTATATTTATATTAAATATCAAATACAAATATATATTTATGATATTAGTCAAATATCTCAATTTGACAACTAATTAATGTGTATTTGATAAAATCTAATATTAAATGCAAATACACAAAAATTAAAAAATGACTATTAGGTCCCATCACATGTATTTTTGCGTTTAACCTTTAAACGACTTATAAATAATCATTATTATTTATAAATGTTGCCCTAGTGCTCTAGAGTATATTTCATTAGTGAGACTCTCAAAATTCAGGCATATCTATCACGAAATCCAATTTTGTGTACATAATTTACCCACCCGTAAATTATGACGACCAAGGATAAACTCACTGAATTATACAGGTCGAGGTCATGGAAAATGTATAATTCCTCTGTCACAGGTATCCGGATATATCCCAGAGATATAAATGTAAATGTCAAATCTCTATAGGGATTATCTCGTCGACGTCTCTATTATCAATCTCAAAAAGAACATTTAGAACTGACTTCTAAAATGTACCACGAGCCCATAATTTTTATCTGATTGCTAATCATATATGGACTACCTATGCTCTGTACACAGAACTGACGGATCCTATCTTGATACACACATGACACCCTGAGGATCATTCTATATCCAGCGAACAGAAGGAGGCCTGATCTTAATAGATCCGTGACGTGACTGTCGTCTAAGTGTAGAAGATGTCTCATGTGCCCACTGTGGCATCTCAAGTCGAAGAATCACAAATGCTACTCAACACGAGAAGATTCTTATTAACGTTGGTGTAACATCCATTAAGAATCTTCGACGAGTCGTTCAGTGTTTATCCACTATAAACACCTACACGTCTATACTAGTCTCCAAGACTTATGGTTCATTGAGAAACCATTGGAATCATATATTCCAGTATACGACATATACCGGTTTCAATGGGTTTACTTTACTGACCAAGTAGTGTAAATCTTGACCAGGAACTGTCTAAGAATGACAACGTCATGATACAACTCAATGTCAGTTGCGATATTTTTACAACAGTATCATGACTAATCATTATAAGGTCAATTACGTCCTTACCATATAACAAGATATAATATATTATAGAAACTACTCATTTTATTCATAATAAAACGTTTACAAAAGTATTTTCAAGGAAATACAAATGGGAATTGGCGCTCTGAGCACCAACCCCAACAAAATCTCCCATTTGCTCTAGTGCCAATATTGATTGTATCTAATACCCATCGACTCCACATGTTTATCAAATAATTTCGGAGGTATTGCCTTCGTCAGCGGGTCTGCTACGTTATCTTTACTTGGTACCTTGCACACGACAATGTCCCCTCGCGACACAATCTCTCGAATGATGTGGCACTTTCGTTCCACATACTTCGACTTCTGATGCGCCATCGGTTCCTTTGCTTGCGCAATAGCTTCAATATTATCACAGTATAACGGAATCACATTCTCGATAATTGGGACAACTCCTAATTCTGTGATAAAGTTCTTTATCCACACAGCTTCTTCTTTTACAGCTTCAGAAGCTGCAATGTATTCTGCCTCAGTGGTAGAATCTGCTGTTGATCCCTGTTTGGAACTTTTCCAGCAAACTGCTCCTCCGTTAAAGGTAAAGATGAATCCAGATATAGACTTTCTATCATCGGGATCCGATTGAAAATCGAAATCTGTATACCCATTAACTTACAGATTGTTTCCTTCATAAATTATCAACTTATCCTTAATACCTTTAAGATACTTCAGGATATGTTTAATGGTCATCCAATGGTCATTACCTGGATTGGACTGATATCGGCTGGTTACGCTAACAGCGAAACTGATATCAGGCAGAGTATATAACATGGCATACATTATGCTACCCAAACATGAAGCATAAGGTTGGTTAGAAATTCTAACCTTCTCATCTTCTATTTGTGGACTCATTTTCTTTGAAAGACAAATCCCATGTCTGAACGGTATGTTTGCTGTCTTACAGTTACCAAAATTATATCGTTCCAAGATCTTATCTATGTACGTTGATTGAGATAAACCAATCAGCCTCCTCTCTATCTCTATAGAGTCTTATGCCTAAAACATAAGCAGCTTCTCTCAGGCCCTTCATGGAGAAATTCTTACAAAGATATGCTTTGAGGCTTTGTAACATTCCTATATCATTCCCAATGATTAGGATGTCATCAACATAGAGGACTAAAAATACGACCATGCTCCTACTGGCCTTCTGATACACACAGGATTCTTCCGAATTTTTGAGAAAACCAAACGATTTAATAATCTCGTCGAATCAAAGATTCCAACTTTGTGAAACTTGTTTAAGTCCATAAATGAACTTCTTAAGCTTACACACCCGAGTTTTCGCTGGATGCAAATCCTTCCGACTGTTCCATATAGATTTCTTCATCAAGAAATCCATTTATAAAAATTGTTTTGAAAGCCGTTCTGACATCCATTTGCCAAATCTCGTAGTAATGATACACAGCTATAGAAAGCAAAATCCTAATAGACTTAAGTATTGCAACTGGTGAAAAAATTTCATCGTAGTTGACGCCAGGTCGCTGCGTGTAACCTTTTGCTACCATTCGGGCCTTGTAAGTTTCAACCTTACCTTCAGGCCCACGCTTCCTTTTGTAAACCCATTTACAACCGATAGGAACAATTCATTCGGGAAGCGGAACCAAGTCCCAAACTTCATTCTCATGCATTGAGTCTATTTCGGATCTCATGGCACTGTGCCATTTCACGGAGTCGATATCCAACATCGATTCTCTATAGGTAAAAAGATCAGTCTCTTCAACTAAGAGAACATCTAATCTCTTTTCTTGTATCAAATACAAGCATTTAGGAGGTCTAGATACCCTTTGTGAACTACGGAGTGTGTGTGTTGAAGGTCCTTCATCTACTTGAACTTCAGGTTCCTCCGTTGGTTCGTTGTTTTCAGATTGTACATCGTCAAGTTCAACATGTCTATGATTACCACATTCTGACAAAAATTCTACTTCTAGAAATCTTACGAAGCGAGCTACGAAAACATTTCGATGCTCAGTATCATAAAACAGATATCCCCTCGTATTCGAAGGATATTCGGCAAACCTAAACTATTCGGCTACCCCACTTAAGGGTGGATCATATCATCATGCTAGTCTCTCCGCTTTATGAATGCCCAGATTATTCACAAAACTATGATTAGGAATATTTAAGAGTAATGATTCTCATAAGGCGTGGAAGCCATCGTCTTATTACTCTAAGGGCATTATTACATTGTTGATGATTCATATAAGTTATGTAAGACACGTATAATAAAGATTTCCATTTTATTAATTAATGAAAATATTACAAATACATGTACATATAGCCCATCCACAAGTTGGGTATAGGGCATATCCCTAACAATCTCCCACTTGCACTATAGCCAACTAGTATGAATCTGGACACCGCACTCTCAGGTGTGCCTATTATGCTTTTGTTGAGTCAGCCCTTTAGTCAGAGAATCTGTAATATTATCTTTTGTGAGTATTTTCTCTATAATAACTTTTTTTCTCTCAACAATCTCCCTGATGAGATGAAATCGCCTGAGTACATGCTTGGATTTCTGGTGGGTCATTGGTTCCTTTGATTAAGCAATGGTGCATGTGTTGTCGCAGTACATCGTGATGCCATTCTTTATTATGGGAAGCACTTCTAGTTTCGTGATGAACTTCTTTATCCAGACTGCTTCTTTAGCTGCCTCAGATGTTGCAATATACTCGGCTTCAGTGGTGGAGTCCACTGTAGTTGACTGCTTTGAGCTTTTCCAACTGACAGCACCGCTGTGGTGATGGGACACAGGAACTGGGTGCGCATGTTGTTCCAGGCTCGCGGCCCGGTTGGGAGTACGGAGTAGCCACGGGGGACTAAACCGAAGAATGATGGAGTCGCCACCCGGTGTGAACCGGGAAAATGAGATTTAAGGCCGCACTCACCCCTCGCAAGGGAAGACCTCAAATCGTTGGGTTCGAAATGGTTCCTTACTTATGTCACTTGTAGTGAAAGGATTTGTGTAATAATTTAATCAAGCTTAAGTAACACTTATTTTCCAAGAATATCATACTTCTAAGTTCACATGCGCAAAAAGATAAAACTTACACCTGGATTTGCATATATCCTACTTCTAAGTTTACATGCTCGAAAATAAGTCAAAGTAGCGGCAAATATACAACTTCATAGGCATATTGTATTCTTGAAAAGGTAAGCACGTCATAATCACATAAGCACACATAAAAGGGAATCAAATAATGATGAACACATTGTTTCATAAAAATTTCATACTTATACATACGGAAACATAGACAAATAACCATTACATATTCATGTGTCAATAAAAGAGTCAACTAAGTACATAATGCACAAAGACAATTAAGGATGCAATTAGGCATTAAAGTAAGCATGCTATAATGTGATGCAAGAGAAGATAACTAATATGGACACAAACACACATGTGAGCACTTTTCTAAGTGGTACGTGGAATTGTATCCCAAGTACAGACCGCACTACCGTCCATTCGGAATCGGCTACGGAATTTACGTCTGGGTCTCCATCCGATATACCACAAGAAATAATACTCAAATGCTATCATGACATTGATATATGAATGAAGAGATATCAAGTAAAGACAAATGTAAATAATGCAACCAAACGGAATAAGGGCGCGACAAATATCGTGGTAAAGGTAGCCTTTTAGGCTTTTCTTCCCCAAATGGGAAACCTTTCATCCAATACAATAAGCTCATGCGCTTTTCATTACAATGCGTACAAAGATAAAGATGACTTTATGGAATTTCGTAATGCATGCATAAATAAAACAATGATGTGCGAAAGGAAATACAAGACATAATAAGGGGGCGCGGCAAAGCATCGTGGTAAAGGATTTTAACCTCTTCAATTAGAGGACCTTTCATCACACTTACTAAGCCCATGCGCAATTAACACAATGCATATATATGAAACAAAAGTAAATACAAAGATATCGGATTTCGTATACCCGATTGAACATATCTTACATCCAATCGAATATACATCGTCCGGCGCTGCGAAGCATCGTGGTAAAGGATTTTAACCTCTTCAATTAGAGGACCTTTCATCGTACTTACTAAGCCCATGCGCTTATCTTAATGCATATATATAAAACAAAAGTAAATACAAAGATATCGAATTTCGTATATCCGATTGAACATATCTCACATCCAATCGAATATACATTAACCGGCGCGGCGAAGCATCGTGGTAAAGGATTTTAACCCCTTTAATTAGAGAACCTTTCATTGCACTAACTAAGCCCATACGCTCGATCATATCATTACACGAATAAATAATATGCAGAAATTATATAACGAATAATAAATACATCAAAACAACATAAAATAAAATATGCGCCGTTTGCTCAAGTGGTACATGGAGTTGTATCCCGAGTGCAGATCATACTACCGTCTATTCGGAATCGACTATGAAATTTACGTCCGGGCTTCCATCCTATATACCACAAGAGGCGACACATTTTTCGTTTTAATCAAGGGCCACAACACACAACATATTCATAATACATGCGCATTTATCTACTCAAGGGCCACAACACGTATTTTTATCATAATAATCATGCGAACAAAACTCAATAAATAATAAAAATAAAACAGAAAACGAATGTGGAAAATACCCTAAGGTCTAACCTTTTTTGCCGACTTTCGGACTTGCGTTTCACGGAGATCGGAAGGGTAAAGTTCCTCAACTTCTCAGGTTCACTAGTTTAACGTCTTAACTCACTATTTTGCTATTTTGCTCGCTGTTTGGCTTCCGTTTTGCTGCTATTTTTTCTGTATTTTCTGCTCACTGTTTCAGGTCTTTAAAGCTACTATTTTGAGTGTTTTTAAAGGCTCTAAGTGCAGTTTTTTAGTGCAGTTATAGGGTGTTTCTGGACTGTTTTGGCGATTTTTTAGAGGGATTCGGGGGCAGGTGCGCTTGTGACGTGTGGCTGGCTTATGTGCCTTTGTAGCTCGGTTTTGTGGCTGCCGTGTGTTTGTTTATTGGCGTGACGCTAGGTGTGATGGGGTGAGTGGAAGGTGAGGTCAGGAGGCATGAGACGTGAATGACGTGGAGGATTTGAATATGTCTTATGTGAGTTTACTGTGATGAAGGGTTTTTGGCTTGTTGTTTTGTTATTATTCTTGTTAGCCGTGTGAGAGAGACGTGGGTGTGAGGATTCGTGAGTGGCTTAAATGAATGTGTGAAGGGTAGGTCCGGTTTGTGCTTTGAAGGTGTCGAGTGATTCTATTGAGGGAGAAGTGATCTACGTGAATTGCTTGGAGCTGAGTGTGGTGTGCGTGTGTTGTAATTATAGGGCTGAGTGTGTGGCTTTTGTAAGTGGCGTGCAGGGGGACATGTATGTGTTGGTTTGTTCTTTTTCTGGATTGGGTATTTTATGGGAGTCGATGAGGTTTTGGACCTCATGCCTAAGGCAGGTGCAGTTGTCGGTGTCATGGCCTTTTTCTTGATGGAAGTAACAATACTGGTTTAGGTTGAGGTACAGTGGCACAGGGTTCAGAAATGGCCTAGGTTCCAAAGGTTGTAGAAGTCCTTGCATTTTCAGTTTTTCAAATTCATTTGACAAAGGTCTACCAAGATTGGAGAATCGCATGTTCTTGACGGTAGCGACCTCGGCAGTAGCGGGCTTGGTCTCAGAAGGCCCCCCAAAATTTCTCCTATTTTGACCATAGAACTTTCTGTTCTCAGCTTCTTCTTCTTCAATATCCATGACAGTCTCCCTCAACTGTCGAAAGTCACCAATCATGGAGGTCATCCTCCTCAGCTTGCCATAAATGGAGGGCTTAATACCCTTGATAATCATCTTGATCTGGTCCTTCTCCGAGGGCCTAGTCTGCATCTTCAGGAGCTGGCTTCTCCAGCGATCTACATACTCTTTGAAGCTTTCCTCCGACTTCTGCTTAGTGTTTTCCAAATCACGGAGTGACAAATCAATCTCCAAGTCTGTCACATACTGTTTTAGGAATGCATCTGCCAATTCCCTCCAGTCTTCCTTGACCTTCTTCTCGAGACTGTAATACCAGACTACGGGTGCCCCCTCGAGCGACATCCCGAACATTTTCTGAACTTGGCGCTGTGTTAGGCCCACTGAACTCATAACGGAAACATACTGACGGAGATGGACCATCAGATCCCCATTCCCGTTGAACTTAGCCATATCTGGCATCTTGAACTGAGCTGGCAACTGTTCTTCGAAGGTCATCGCCTCATAGTCTAGTAAGTCTTCATCCTTACCCTTCATCTTATGAGTAACAGACTCTACCTGGTCACGGAGTTTCTGCAATTCTGCCTGAGACCCAACTGTTCTCCCAGCGGCATAACCAGATACATCATCATCAAAAGCGGGGATGTCATCCCCCAACCTATTTGGAGGCTCCTCACGTCTATGCTTGCAATTGTTCAGTAATCTTGGTGAAACCATTCTCCAACTGATCTATCCGGGATACCTCATTATCGGATGTACTTATATCTGTTACCGGCCTTTTAGTGAGTCTTCTCTCTTCCCTAACCCAATAGGAATCTATGATGTCTTTTTTTAGACATAGAGGGTGTTAACACGATGTATGTATGTATGAGGTGCATAAGATGCATATAACATATAGAACATACTGAATCAATTAAAATTTTCAAACAAATCGGCCCATTATCATTTTAGAAGCTTTTGGGCTAAATGTCATAGGAGTGAACTCGTCCCAGTTTAAATGGCCCAACGAGTTCACATCTCATGGCATGAAGCCCAACTAAATCCAAATGGTAATGTTCCGAACACAAGCACAAAATGGCCCATCAACATTTAGAGGCCGTTGGCCCAATCGTCATAAGGTACGTTCTTGTCCCAGTTTAAATGGCCCAACAAGCCCATATCCCATGACAAATGGTCCAAATGGGTTCAAACGACGAAGTTCCCAAACACAAGCATAAAGATAATTCAAGCATAAAACAGTAAATTCTACAAGGTGGCCCATCAATATTTCAGAAGCTTTGGGCCTAATGGTCATAGGATACGAACTCGCCCCAGTTTAAATGGCCCAGCAAGTTCGCATTTCTGATAAAAAGTCCAACTGCATCCAAATGAGGATGGTCCACAAGCACATGCTCAAGGAAATAATTGTTACTTTAGCCATACAACCCCGGTCTATGGGTGGGTTCGTGAGAGTATAGACAAAGACTCTTGCTGGCGAAGGATTGCCCACAACTAGGTCTCCCCACTCAATGGTTCGAGCAACCAAGTGAGCGCACCTTTTTTTATACCCTAAAAGTACGTGCCAACAAGTCATGGCGTGTGACTAACTGTCGAATAGATTTCCCGTTGTAGATTCCCCATAGGGAGGGTGGAGTGAGGCCCTCTTAAGTACCCAATCCTCTTAGGCTCTTATCGCTTGGTGTCAGAAATAAACAACGAGTCCTCCAAACTAGTCTATCACAATAAGCTACAAGCAATGATTATCTCGGTGTCTTCACAGCTTTTCCTTATGAAAAGGTAGTGAGTGAAGGAAGACACCAAACCATTACCTAGCCTTAAAAAATGTCTTTGATCGAACCCCCATTTTACCCACTATAGACATGGTCAATTCAAACACAAATCCAAACATTACAAGACAATATTTCGGGGCCGATTCTCTCCCCCAGTGGAGTCGCCAAAAAAAAAAACACATCTCACAAATCAAATAATTAAAATATTTAAAATACGTGTCACAAATTAAAACAAATTAAATTGAACTTAAATTAATTAAATTAAATCACGTTCACAAATTAAATTAAACTTAAATTAAATTAAATTAAAATCACAAATTAAATTAAACTTAAATTAAATTAAACTTAAATTAAATTAAATTAAACTTAAATTAAATTAAATTAAAATTACAAATTAAAATTAAATCCCTTTCCTAAAATACATAAATCACTTCCCCAAATTAAAAGATGTCCTTATCACATACTAAATTAAAAGGTATCCCCAATTAATACACAAATCATATTCCTTCTCTAACAAGATAAACCCCCTCCATTTGCCTATAAAAATAACCCTTCTCCACACATTCAGACCCTGGCTGATCCTCACGAAAATACAAAAGAAAATAACCAGCCCTCTCTTCTTTCACACACAAAATCGGCAGTCACCAAAAAACCCTAATCTGGCTACGCTTTCCACAGCCTCACAGCCCTCTGCCTTCATAGTAAAGTCACTTTCAGCACCCCCCCTGCTCACCCACGTTGCTGCTCCACGTAACAAGTCCCTAACCAGACCTTCATCCCCGTGCAACAGCCTCATTCAACACCAAAATCACGCCCTTTGCCCCTTGCCTTCACTCAATCAGACCTCAGCGCACACCTGCCAACGCCACAAGCCATCAGCGCATCTGCTCCCCCTGACCAACGCAAATAGCCCCTGGACCATTCATTAGCACTCAACGCCTGGCAGCCTCTTCTCACGCCAAAATCTGCTCAATTCAACTCACTCAACAAACCATCTCACGCCCCTAGCATCCAACGCCACATACATTCTCACGCTAATCACAACCCTGCACGCCACTTGCCTTAAAGCCCCATTCAGCGCAAGCCTCCAAATTCATGCACTGCCTTCACACAACACCACCAAACATTCAACGCGTCAAGCCCTTCAAACGTCAATTGGTCTTCAAACACAGCCCCTCAAATTACTCCACGCAAACTGCCTTCCCTGCACGCATAAATTGCCAAGAATCTGCTCTAGAACAGTCCCCGAATTAACCCAAAACTGCCCAGAAAACTGTCCAGAAACTGTCCTGAAACAGCCCAAAAACTGCACTGTTTAACACCCAAAACTGCCCAGAAAAGACACCCAAAACAGTCCCGAAAACAGCCCCTTAAACCCTTAAAATAGTGACCTGAAACGTAGCAGCAAAACAGCAGCGAAACGGACTTAAAACAGCAGCCCAAGCATCAAAACAACGAGGAAAGACGTTAAGTAGACAAATCGAAAAAGTATCGGATCAATCACCTTTCCAACGGACGTGTAACGCCCTTTCTTGAGACGACAAAAGAGGTTAGACCTGAGGGCACCTTTTTACTTATCTTCTTTATTTTTGTTTTATTTATTTTGATATATAATTGCATGAGAGTCGTTTGAGGATATGATTTGATTGTTGGATAGGCGGGACATGTGTTCCATTTTGGTGGTATATAGGATAGCCGATTCCGAATGGACGGTAGTATGGTCTGCACTCGGGATATAATGCCACGTACCACTTAAGATACACATATCTCATCTCATCCAAATTTGTATTTGAGCATGTTATAGTCTTTAGGTTATTCGTTTATTATTTAAAGCATGGTTTAATTTAGTTTGTTATTATTTATTAAAGCATATTTAGGTTGTTCTTTATGCATGTTATTAGTTTATTATGTGTTTGAATAATGATTTACATATGTTGATTATATGGTTTAATATGCTCATTGTGTGTAATTGTGTTTGCCGTTTAATGACTTACTTTCAAGCATGCAAACTTAGAATATGACTTATTTAGCGAAAGCATATTAGATCTAAGTGACCTTTGAACATTATTATTGAGTAGATGCGGTTGATCTATTGCACAAATTATATCATCACAAGTGGCATAAGTAAGGGACCATTCCGAACCCAACGGCTTGAGGTCTTCCCTTGTGAGGGGTGAGTGCGGCCTTAAATCTTTGTCCCGATTCACACCGGGTGGAGACTCCATTATTCACCGGTTTAGTTCCCCGTGGACTACTCCGTACTCCCAACTAGGCCGCGAGCCTGGAACAGCATGCGTCGCCCAAGTTCTGTGTCCTACAACCGCCATTCAAAATAAACAGATATCCTGTTTGCGATCTACTGTCATCCCTATCGGTCTGAAAGCTCGCATCACAGTAACCAATGACTTTCATCTCAGAACAGTCTCCGTATGTCAAAAACACATCCTTAGTTCTTCTTAGATACTTGAGGATTGTTTTGACAACTGCAAAGTGTTGCTCACTAGGATTTGCCTGATACCTGCTCGTTATGCTAAGAGCTTAAGAGACATCAGGTCTTGTACATAGCATGGCGTACATGATCGATCATATTTCTGAAGCATAAGAGATCCTACTCATACGCTCTCTATCTGAAGAAGTATGTGGACATTGATCCTTAGATAATTTTATTCCATGACAAGTAGGTAAATTACCTCTTTTGGAATCTTCCATTTTGAATCTTTTCAAAACTTTATCTATGTACGTAGATTGAGAAAGCCCTAACAACCTCTTAGATCTATTACGGTAGATCTTAATGCCGAGGATGTAGGTTGTTTCTCTCAAATCTTTCATGGAGAAATTCTGAGATAACCATTGCTTGGTGGCTTGCTTCATGGGAATATCATTACCGATGATTAATATGTCATCGACATATAATACAAGAAATACAATAGCACTCCGACTACTTTTCCTGTAAACACAAGGCTCGTCTACATTTTTGATGAAGTCAAATTCTTTGATTATCTCATCAAATCGTATATTTCAACTTCTTGAGGCTTTCTTGAGTCCATAAATGGATCGTTTAAGCTTGCATACTTTATTATGATCATCCTTAGATGCAAACCCCTCAGGTTGTGTCATATAGACTTCCTCTAGGAGGTTCCCTTTAAGGAAAGCTATTTTGACATCCATCTGTCAAATCTCAAAATCAAAGTGTGCAGCTAGTGCTAGTAAAATTCGAATGGACTTTATCATTGCAACAAGCAAGAAGGTTTCCTCATAGTCAATTCCTTGGATTTGTCTATAACATTTCGCCACCAACCTAGCCTTATAGGTTTGGATGTTACCTTCTGCATAAGTTTTACGCTTGTAAATCCACTTACAGCCTATGGGTTTTATCCCTTCAGGTGATTTACCAAGTCTCATACTTGATTTTGATACATAGAGTATATTTCAGATTTCATAGCCTCAAGCCACTTGAGTGAATCAATGTCACACATTGCTTCGTCATAATTGGTGGGATCGTCATTATCAATGACTTGATCATGTTCCTCATCAATATGGAAACCATATCTTTGGTCATTTTACCAAGTAAACAAAACTAACAAAGAATGTTCATTGAGATTATTCGAGTTAATGTTGTATATATTAGAGGTTGAACATTCTTTGTTAGTTTGTAAGACATAGATACCATTATTCAAAATACCATCTCCATATTTTATTTCATTGAAATAAATAGAACATTCATTACAACTTATTAGGCATGAAAAGCCTTTATTACATAAAGAAAAAATTGAAATGATGTTCTTTACTAAAGAAGGTATATAAACACAATCTTCTAAGTCTAAAACTAAACCATTCGGCAAAACTAATGAATAAGTCCCCATACACAATGCAGCCAACTTTGCTCCATTACCCATGCGAAAGTCAGCCTCCCCATGATGGAGTCTCTTACTGTTTCTCAGGCCCTGCACATTGGTACACAAGTGAGTCCCACAACCGGTGTCAATCACCCAAGTAGAAGGTTCAGAGTTTTGAGAATATAATTCAATCATATACAACATACCTGAAGCATTGGACTTCTTGACCTCTTAGGCTTACCTAGCTTCCTTGGCTTTCAAGGATCTGCAGTCTTTCTTCCAATGACCCTTCTTTCCACAAAAGAAATATTTCCTCTTTCCTTTTTTCTTCTCCACCTTACCATTGGGCTTTAGGTGATCTGGAGCCTTGGCCTTGCCCTTATTTTTCTTTGGCCCTCGCGGCTTCAAGTCCGTACCCGTAAGCATGACGGTGGTTTTAAGCTCCGATTTCAAGTCCTTCTCTGCTTGCTTTATCAGATTATGCAATTCTGCTAAAGTAGCTTCTTTATCAGACAGATGAGACTGCATAATAAAGTTAGAGAATTCTTTTGGTAAGGACTGAAGAATTAGATCCTGACATATCTCATTATCCATGATGAACCCGAGGTTGGCCAATTTTTCAATGTGGCCAATCATCTTAAGCACATGCCCACTAACAGATCTTTCCTTATGCCTTGTTTGGAATAAGGCACGTGACACTTGGAATCTCACGGTATGAACGGAAGTTGCATACAACTCCTTCAAGTGAAAGATAATGGTTTGAGCAGCCATATCTTCGTGAGCTTTCTGAAGTTCATCCGACATAGAGCCAAGCATTATGCAAGGTGTTTGCTCATCATCATCGATGTGTTTCTTCCAAGCATCAAATGTATTTTGGTCAGCATCTTCTGCGGGTTCAGGGGGAAATGGTCTTTCAAGAATATAGAAAATCTTTTCTTGTCGTAAGATAATTTTAAGGTTTCTAAACCAGTCATTGTAGTTGTCCCCTTTGAGCTTATGCTCATCAAGGATGGTACGAAGTGATACTCTGTTTGCCATTTGAATGTTTGTGAAATATTTTAACCCACATGTTAAGAGAGAATGTTAAAATTAGGAATATGTTTTCATTAATGTTTCATAATAACATGGGCTTTTAATATTATGAAGTTTCTCTCACTCAATTGTTTTAAAATTTTGAGCAAATCGCATCAACCCCAATATGATGGATTTTTTGTGGGTAAGGATCCCATTATCATCATTTCATAACTCCGACTAGGGCCGGTCGTTATAAAATACGATAATTAGTTAGGTTCCCAACCAATTTATGATATAAATCACAGTTCCTTGACCATTACGTTGGGCAATCAAACATGCAATAACTTATGCTAGTCCTTGTGGACACCCAATCGTTTCCACTAAGTTATAAGACCACGCCTAAGGGTCGCTTCGTCTTATGACTCAGAAAAGTCAAACCATTGTCAATAGTATGATTTAGGGACAAATTGGTATTGGTCAGTCTGGTAAAGCCTAGTCCTGCCAATACGGTTTAAGCCATTTGGGTCTATACTTTACAATGGGAGGAAAATTTTAGACTAAATTATTATTGAGGATTTTAGCAAGTTTAAGTGAATAACTGTCGAATGGATTCCTCCATTGAAAATTCCCCAGAGGGAGGGTGGAGTGAACTCTCTTAAATACTCTTAGCTCTTAGGCTCTTATCGCCTTAGTGACAGGAATAAACAATAGATCCTCCAAATTAGTCCAACACTTTAAATATGCTTTAAGGTAAGCTTTGAGTAAATGATTATCTATATGTCTTCACAGCTTTTCCTTTTGGCTATAAAAAGGTAGTGAGTGAAGGAAGACACCAAATCATTATCTAACTCTAGTAATACCTTTGGTTAAATTAACTTTAGTTTGGAAAGTTTTATTAACGCCTTGTCCCACCCCACTTGTATCTTTTATAATGTCTTTTATTATAAACAAGTGATTTATATTTATTAGCCTTAAAGGTAATAAATCTCTAAGTTAATCATGGAATAATTACTTAGTTAAGGGATAAGCAATACACTCTCTAATTCCTTAGAAAGACTCTAGATGCTTGCACCCTAAAATAATCATGTCAATTGTAATCATACATAGAATCATCAAGCATATGAGTTTTAATATGTTGGAATTATTTTAGGCATTAAATAACTTTGATTAATATTTAATTATGATATTGCATTCTATTTTATTCAAATAAATTTACTATTCACATTTTTCTGCAGACTCGTGAAATTTAAATACAATTTCACAATTCAAATCTTAACCAAATCATGAAAAACTTGTGCCTAAAATTAAATTCATGGTGTTAACTTTCCAACGAGTTTTTAAACACCGAATTTCGAGTTCAAATGATTCAGAACTAATCAAAACAAAAATGGCGCGCTGATACCACTGTTGGGAAGCGGCCGCGAGTGCGCAGCGGAAAAATAAAAATTATTATGCCGCTTTCCCTTTGCCCAAGACCCATTTGTTTTTATTATTCTACAAGCCTAGGCATTTTACTATATATTCTAAGCATAAAACTCATAAAACATGCAAAGAACATAAACCTAAACATGATAATTATCATAAGAACTCTAATTAAAATAAAGAAAGAAAAAGACTTACTTGAACCGTAGACTCCTCCAGTCTTCCCTCAAATCTACAAACTTTTCTTGAACTCAGCAAGCTCTTCCATGTTCCAAAGAACCACCCAAGTGTGTGGCCTCCAAAGATGCACACACCAAAGCCAAAACTCAACGGCAAGACTATGTCTTGAGTGCACGGGTATTTTGCCCTTGGTGCTAGCCTAGACATTTACCTCAAAACTTTTAACTCGAGATTCCTCTAGTCAATTAGACTTAAGGATCCTCAAAATCAGTGGCTTACTCTTAAACTTTAGAGTTGCTCACTTATATAAACCCAAGATATGAAAGGTTTTGGTGTTACAAAGTTATGAAGAATTCTTTGGGTTTATATAGTGCTCCAAAGACAACAAAATTAATTAAGAATCTGATGTGGGATAAAAGCCAATTTAATCTTAGCTATTGGATCTTAATTTAGTGGCTTAATGAGAATATAAAACCCTAATAAGAGTTTCGGACGAATTGAAATTCAAAACAAATAACAAAATAACAAAAAATTTACTATTCATATGAATAGTAATTTTTAATCTATTTATTCCAATTTCCAAAGTGCCCCTATCGTCATTCACTAATCCCTAAGCCACTATAGAACCTCATAAATGATCTGTTCAATAATTAAACACATTGAACCATTTATAAACAATTCCTACAGCAATCATATATGCTGTTAAATATGTACTGTGCACGGTTAACCATTGATTTCGAATTTGTTGTGTGTGACCTTTTGGGTTCCCCTCAAGTTGGACATGAAATGAATCGTGATAATTTAATCGAACATAAATTATCCTCCGATCAGATGGTCTTTTGATTTCAATGACCAAGGTTGACATCTAGCAACATGCCAAGGCCCCCAAATGAGAAGAAACGATATATATACACATTCTGTATGCAATTTAAATATGTTACGGTCCCTCGACTCACTGTATCCCTACCTATTGACCTAGGGTACAGAAATTGTCTACCCATATGGTCAAAGGTATGATGTTGATAGTGTCATGAATTGTGCTAACCCAAGAATCTCACATGATTCTTCCCATGTGGCCACAGTCTCAAGCACTGATCATACATATCAACCCGCGAACTGAAATACTACTCTTATAAGAAAATATTATCCGAGAAAGTGGCGATTCTCTATTGTATCTTTACACATTTCATGTGTTTCAACAAATGACCCAATTATACCCTTATGATCGGATCTTTTGAACCGGGGAATGAGAATTTCAAAGTTATTTGATCCACACATAAGATTGTAAAGACCTCAAGTCTAAGGACTAGTCATATAATCGCTACATGAAAGTTCTCACAGACACATGGGATAAACACTCCATATGAAAACTTTCTATGGTCAGTTCGATGGACACGAGCAACTCATGCATCCATGTGATACACCAATCGGACGGATCTCCGCTAGTAGCCTATGAGATCGGCTACCCCACTTAAGGGCGGATCAAATCATCATGTAGTCTCTCCGCTTTGTGAACGCCCAGATTATTTACAAAACTATGACTATGAACATTTAAGAGTAATGATTCTCATAAGGCCTGGAAGCCATCATCTTATTACTCCAATGGATTTATTACAGTGTTGATGATTCATATAAGTTATGTAAGACACGTATAATAAAGATTGTCATTTTATTAATTAATGAAAATATTACAAATATATATACATATAGCCCATCACAAATTGGGTATAGGGTATATCCCTAACACCCATCACATGTATTTTTACGTTTAACCTTTAAACGACTTATAAATAATCAGTATTATTTAAAATGTTCCCTAGTGCTCTACGAGTATATTTCATTAGTGAGACTCTCTAGATTCAGGCATATCTATCACGAAATCTTTCGTGTCCATAATCTACCCACCCGTAAATTATGACGACCACGGATAAACTTGCTGAATCATAAAGGTCGAGGTCATGACATATGTATAATTCATCTGTCATAGGTATCCAGATATATCCCAGAGATATAGATGTAAACATCAAATCTCTATAGGGATTATCCCGTCGACGTCTCTATTAGCAATCTCAAAAAGAACATTTAGAACTGACTTCTAAAATATACCACGGGCCCATGGTTTTTATCTGATTGCTAATCATATACGGACTACCTATGCTCTGTACACAGAACTGACGGATCCTATCTTGATACACACAGGACACCTTGAGTATCTATCTACACCCAACGAATAGGCGGAGGTCTGATCTTAATAGATCGGTGACGTGACTGTCGTCTAAGTGTAGAAGATGTCTCATGTGCCCACAAAAGCATCTCAAGTCGAAGAATCACAAATGCTACTAAACCCGAGAAGATTCTTATTAACGTTGGTTTACCATCCATTAAAAATCTTGAATGTTGACAATAAATTTTCCAGTTTTTTTTTATATTAAATTTTCAAATGTTGGACATTAAACAGAAAATCAAATTAGACTTAAATTTTCCGTTTTTACATTTAACAAACAATAACAACAAAAACGTGTTAAAAAGAAAAATGAATGAAAAAATTATTATATGTTACAGAAAATTAAGGGGAAAACTGTTAATTATCATACAAACAAAACTCCCCAAATAATTTTTAATTTTTCATTCAAAACATGTAATTCTTCTTCCCCTGTCAAGGCAATTATATATTGATAAAATTTACCCTTTTTGAAAGATGCCAATTTTCCAACTTGCCTTTGCATATATGAGTTTTATTGGATTCTGAATATAAAATTCAAGCCAACTTTAATTTTATATTCTTGATGATATAACATTATTTCTCCCTACTGCTGCTTCTTCATCCCCCTCCTTTTAAGATATGCAAGGAAATATCTCAATGGAATCAGATGAGACAGCAGTTTCAAGAAAGAACCCAAATGCAACTAATGACAACAATAACTGGAGAACTATTAGAGCAATTGGATTTCCTTTCAGCTTGCCATTGAATTTACCTGATGAATGGAAGCCTAATTTTCCATGGGATTCAACACCTTGTCCTAGTGAAATGTCCACAACACATTCCCCAAACAATTTCTATACTTCATGTAATTAGAAGAAATAGCTGCGCGCCTTTTTGCGTGGGTGATTGATTACATTTGAGCTAGTAATATAAGTGTCTTGTTCTGTTTGCAATATGCTATTGTATATATTTCAACTGTACCTTTTAAGCTTATTGTTCCCAGGTGCTTGTTTCTCCCTGCTACTGCATCTTCACCCCCCTCCTTCCATATATTTGAGAAATGGCTACCTTCTGACAATAGGTGATTGATTCATAGTTTTTCAATACTACTGTGTATTTTTCATATATTTCAACCATTTCTATTTGGCTAATTTTACACATTTTTTTGTTCTCCCTACACATTATATGCTTTCTAGCTTGCGATAAAGTTTTTAAGATATGTAAAATTAGTCTCATTTTCTAAAGAATGTTGTTTAGCTACTGTGTATTTTTCATAGTGATTCGGTCTTCCAAAAGATACAAATGCTGAATCCTTATGAAGAAGTTACATATACGATTGCCCTGAATGACCATCTGCTGGTTTATAACAAAACAAAACAAAACAAAATCATATATAATTAGCTATGACATTCTTCAATAAGATGCATTTCTTGGTTTCTAAGTTCCGAAATGGAAATTTCTTGAAGAGGTTTCCGCATTGGTTTCTTGCAAGCAGCAAGTTCTTTGGAGACAAGTGCCATTGTTGGTCGAGACTTTGGTTTGGAGCGCAAGCATGCAAATGCAATTGCTGAAACAAGAATGATATCCTGCACAACCTTTGGATCCATAGGAGGTGAGAGGCGTGGGTCTAATACATCACTCAACTTTATATTTTGATGAGACGAGAGGAGTTCTCCAGGATGCTTTCCTATTAATACTTCTAGAGCCACCACTCCGAAGCTATAAACATCACATTTCTCAGTCACAACCATGGTGTAGGCAAGTTCTACAATAACACAGAAGCCTTTATTAGTAATGTTTACACAAATAAAATAACAAGAAGAACGTTATGTTTTACCTGGAGCAATATATCCATAAGTGCCGGCTACTAGAGTTCGATTGGATGAGTCAGAATATAAAAGTCTAGCAATGCCAAAGTCAGCAACAACTGCTTCCAATTCCGAGTTGAGTAGAATATTGTTGCTCGATAAGTCACGATGAACAATTGGAAGTGTGCAGTTATGATGCAAGTGTGACAAAGCGTAAGCCATACCCTTCACAATGTTAATTCTCTTAGTCCAATCCAACTCAACAGCTTCATCGTCATTGCGAAGCACACAGAACAAGCTTCCCATCTCCATGTACTCAGAGATCAAGAACATGCATTTTTTGTGCAAACAATAACCATAAAGCTTCACAATATTTCGATGTCGTACTTGGGATAGGAGACGAGCCTCGTTGTGAAAACTTTGGAGATAAGTTAACTCGTCAGTTTCTGAACTATGAAGCTTCTTCAAAGCAACTACTTTCCCACTGGGCAGATGTGCTTTGTAGACGCTGCCATAACCTCCTGTTCCAATGCAGTATCTGATATCAAAATCCTCAGTTGCTTTAATCATGTCTTCAAAGGTAATTTTACCATCATAATTCCAAATTGAGAACTCATCAGTGCGCCTGGTTTCTATTGTCTCTGCTTTAACTTTCTTCTCTCTTCGTTTATAGACAAACAAGATTCCACAAATTAAAGTGAGGAATACAATGATAGGAAGAACAATTGTAAGCAAGGAAGTGACATTTTTTGGGTGTTTTCCTTTGAACTGTTGTGGTGATGGCAGTGTATCTTCTGAAGGAGTTGGGATTTCTTCCGTAAGATTATTATGTGACACTCGTAAGTCAGGAACTAGTCTCAGAGATTTGGGGATACTACCGGAGAGGTTATTATCGGAAAGGTCCACCGTGGATAATTGTGGAATTTTTCCAAATTGGGGAGGTATCGTGCCATTAATGAAGTTATGGCTTAAATCAAGATAACCTAGTTCGTGAAGGTTGCCGATCTCTAAGGGAATGCTTCCGCTTAATCGGTTATTGCTCAAACTCAAGGTCTGTAACTTTATGCAATTCATAAGTTGTGGAGGAATCGAACCGTTGAGTTGATTAAAATCAAGAGCCATAAAGATCAGATTGGTTAAATGACCAAGTGTCGAAGGAATATGTCCATAATCAAGTCTTTTCATGTTTTCAATTTCTTGAGGTAACATACCACTAAGTTGGTTGTAAGAAAGGTCCAAAGATGTCAAGCTGGTTAGATTACCTATGGTCAATGGAATAGTACCTGTTGTGTGATTAATGAAATACTATCAATATCATTTCTGTTTGAAAACTAATATGCAATTAAGTTTTGTAGGTTACCTGCAAGATCATTTGATAACAAGTCAAGCACTTGTAGTTCTGAAAGAGCACCAATTACTGGGGGAATGCTTCCGCTTAATCGGTTATTGCTCAATGTCAAGGTATGCAACTTTATGCAATTCATGAGTTGTGGAGGAATCGAACCGTTGAGTTGGTTATAATGAAGATCCAAAGTGGTCAGATTGGTTAAATGACCAACTTCTTGAGGTAGCATACCACTAAGTTGGTTGTAAGAAAGGTTAAGAGATATCAAGTTGGTTAAATTACCTATAGTCGATGGAATAGTACCTGTTATGTGATTAATGAAATACTATCAATATCAGTTTTGGTTGAAAAATAATATGCAGTAAAGTTTTATAGTTTACCTGTGAGATTACTTAATGATAAGTCAAGCACTTTTAGTTTTGAAAGAACACCAATTTCTGATGGAATGTTTCCGGAAAGAAAAAACTGACCAACAACTTTGAAACTTTCCAGGTTGGGAAAGCAAGTGAAGTTGAATTGGCCAAGATTTCCTTTTATCCTGTCAAATTGAAATATGCCTATCTCGGAGATGCTTCCTGCTGAATTGCAAGTGATTCCAATCCAATTACAATGATCTGAAATCAGAGTACTGCTGCGTTTCCACCAGCCTGTATTAAGTAAAGCTTCCCTTTCTGACTGAATAGAAGACCATGCAGCTGCTATCAACAGAGCAACATTAATGCATATCAAAATTATAACCCACATGAAGGCCACCAATCTGAAAACGGAGGATGCTGGTACCATTTTTATAAGTTTTCGGTTGTTTACAATAAGAGTCTTTATCAAAATATTTTTGCTTTCACGGCATTATAAATTAGGCCACAGTCATCTTCATCCCGCGTGGAACGCGAAATAACAGTAAGTCAACTTCTTTTTATTCCGCTAAATTTTTATTATTCGCAAAACAAGTCTTACAAGTGATATAAAAATAAATTTTCTTTTAATTCCTTTAAAAAAAAAAAAACTTATCATTATATAATATTACTCATACTGGAGAATATATATCGGAAAATGGCAATTGTGGAGAATTGGAGAAATATATGACGGAACTTTATATATTTTTTAAAAAATTTATGTACTGAGAAAAATATAATAATTTTTAAATAAAATAAAATTTTTCTAAACAATTTAAAATTTTTAAAAATATTTTATAATGATATAAATCCCAAAAATGCTATTTAAATTATAACCGAAAAAAGCCCTAAAACAGACACTTACAAAATGTTAGCAATTTTTTCTACACGCGCTATGTCCATTCACTATCTGTGAGCAATTACTTGGAATGATCGAATTAATTTTTCCAAAGATTGAAGTAGACTCAGGGAGTCATGGGAAAAGGACCCTTAGGCCATAATTACTAATATCTGTAATCTATTTTATAAAAATAAAATAAAGGGAAAACACACTTGGATTTTATTTTATTTTTAAGTTTTGCCACTTAGGTTCCTAATTTTTTTAAACTACTTGTTACATCTCCAAACTCATTTATTAAGTCCAAATTAAAATGAAATTGAATTAAATGATTGTGGAAAAATTGATTAAAGAGATGCAGTTTTTCTAACTTAATTTATGTAACTTGTTATTTATTGTTAAATTATGATTATGGAAGACTTGATTAAGGAGATGTAGTATTTCTAGCTTAGTTTATGTAAGATATTATTTATCGTTGAATGAATTGTATGAAATGTTTAATTAATTTCAACAACAAACTTTCCAACTCCTTAATTAAGCACATAACTAAGTAGATTTTATAAATATATATATGACTAAAGGATTATACAATATCATATATGAATCGAAGATAAAATTCTTTATTACTATCTATAAGCGACATAATACTCAATGAATGATTTTGATGATACAACATTCAATGATTTCGATACACATTCATAATGTTATATATAAAGATTTCGAAGCAAAATGAACGTAAGATAAGCTCAATGAAGAAATGGTTATGTAAGATCTTAAAACTTAGGACTCTCAATATAAGTGAGTTGATATTCAAAGATTTCTAAGCTCATAGGATTCATGCATCCTCATATAAGTCTTAAGGTCATGTACATAAATATTCTAAACTGCATATTCTGAATTTTATGCATATTGACTGGTATAATGATCCTCGATACCAGCATATCGATGTCTCACACTCATTTTGCATGCTCTCTGGAATCAGAAAATTTTATACCGGTCTTCACAACTAATTATATAACTTCTGGAACCAGATAATTTTATATCGATCTCCATACCGGTCTACCTAAGGATTAATATGTGTAGGCATTGCATTTTTTGCATGTGAAACCCGATGATGAGTCTCAGTTGGAGACAACTACCTTTTAAGTCGCGGAAGTCGCGGGAAACGGACGTCGGAAGGGCAAAGTTGGAAATTAACATTTGGTCGGATTTAACTCGCTTGTTTCGCTTCGGGTTCGCTTGTGGGACCTCTATTTTAAAACACACCAAACCCATTAAATTACATCTCACAAATTAAATAATTAAAACATTTAAAATACATGACACAAATTAAATTAAATTAAATTGAATTAAACTACAATCCATTGAAACCAATTAAAATAAAATCTTAATTAAATTAAATTCACAAATTAAAATTAATTGAAATTAACTCGCAAATTAAAATCAAATAAAAATCAATTCATTCCTAAAATTAAAGAAATCACTCACCTAAATTAAATATTATCCACCTAAAATACAATATCCTTACCTAAAATAACACACCTAATTTAATTGATTTCCCTTCCTAATTTAACACATGAAAACCCTACACCCTCTCACTATATAAAGACAACCTAAACATAACCCTAATCTCCCCTTTGGCCCCCCAACAACTCACGGCTTCATCACATAACAAACAAACGAAAAATGAAACCCTAAACGCCACTGCAACTCTCCTCCCTTAGCTTCATCATCAACCTCTCGGCAACCAAAACAAAACCCTAAGCAGCCGATCTCTCATTCTCGCTACACTGAATCACCACAGCCTTCACGATCAGCCCCTTGCCAATCACGCCACGAGTAACTCCCACACTCCTACACGCCCTCAATTAGCCACGCTTTGCCTCACGAAACCAAAACAAAGAAACCCTACGCCCTTCACAACCAACAAACCAGCCACTGCATGAAACCCTAAACAGCCATTCACGTAGCCAAAACAGAAAGCAACACTCATCACCTCACTCAGTCGGCCACAACACACAGTGCCAAAGACCTCTCATCCTTCACGCCTAACCACACAGAACTGCCCCACTCATGCAAATGAAACCCTGAAACTACTTCTGGACCTAACGTACTCACGCCATTATTCCACACGTCCTCTGCCTTTACGAACCACTGACCATTCACGCATCAATCCAACTCCACTCATAACCCTCACGTAACCGGCCCTTGAGCCTGCCTTCATCACCAAAAAAAACGCACAGCTCTCTACAAAGCCACCTGCCCCGTGTCCATCAACAGCTGCTCCTTTTGACTCCACTCACGTCCTCAAGCCAGCAGCCTCTTCACCATGTGAAGATCTTCAAGTAACGCCCACACTAAAAATCCTTACCGACGCAGGATCAATGAACGCCAGCCCCTAACTACCCTTCACGCATCAACCCCACTGACCTCTCCCTCACTTTCACGCCCCACGCCCAAATAGCCTGCCTCGTCACACATAATAGCCCACTGCCTCACTTAATATTCGACAGCCTGCAGCCCTTATACACACGTAACCAGCCAGTATATTGCCTTCAACGTAACCCTCTCTCTGACCCTACACTGCCTCACAAACAGCCCCAAAATCCTCCTCAAACTCGCGACAAAAACCCCCTGAAAAATCATCCGAAAACTGCCCCTAACACACCTTCAAAACCGAACAAAACAGTCCGCTAATACCCCTAAAACAGTGAACAAATATGACAACGAATACAGCAGCGAAGCGGAGGTAAAACAGCGACCAAAACAGTTAAACAGCGAGCTAAGACGGTGAACCAGTGAATCGAAAGAGTTGCGGAGTGATAGCCCTTCCGACGGTCGTGAAACGCAAGTCCGAGAGCCGACAAAAAAGGTTAAACCTGAGGGTATTTTTCACATCCATTTTCAGTGTTATTTTTATTATTTATTGAGATTCGTTTGCATGATTCTTATGTAGTAATGCATGTTGTGGCCCTTGATTAGATAAAATAATATATGATGCATGTTGTGGCTCTTGAGTAGATAAATATGCATGTATTGTAAAATGATGTATGTTGTGACCCTTGAATAAAATGAAAAATGTGTCGCCTCTCGTGGTATATAGGATGGAAACCCGGACGTAAATTTCATAGCCGATTCCGAATGGACGGTAGTATGATCTGCACTCGGGATACAACTCCACGTACCACTTGAGTAAACGACGCATATTTTATTTTATGATGCTTTGATTTGTTTGTCATTCGTTACTTGAATTCTGCATGTTATTTAGTTGATGTGTTCATGAGATGGTATTCAAACATGATTAGTCATTTATTTCGCATTGGGGAATTCACATTATGTTTAGTTTTGTTCTTTATTTTCCGCATTATATGATTGAGGTATGCCATGAGATTATTGCATGATATTGTCGTTATAATGGTTTATTTTATGCATGCAAACTTAGGAGTAAATTATCCTTGGAAATATGTTGTTTAGGCTTGGTTGATTTATTGCACAAATTATATCATCACAAGTGGCATAAGTAAGGGACCATTCCGAACCCAACGGTTTGAGGTTTTCCCTTGCGAGGGGTGAGTGCGGCCTTAAATCTTTGTCCCGGTTCACACCGGGTGGCGACTCCATGTTATTTCATATTTCCCGACTAGGCCCCCGAGCCTAGGACAGCGTCGCCCAGGTCCTGTTGTCCACAGTCTGGCGACTCCACTGGGGATATAAGAATTGGCCCCGAAATCATGTCTTGTGATGTGTATGATTTGTGCATTAGTTGACCGTTTCTATAGTGGGTTGAGGGAGTTCAATCAAAGGCATTGTCATAAACTCGCATGAGAATGATAGTTGTATATCCTATAGAAGTTGCCTCTTTATGCTTTTGATAACCGCATGCGTATTATATCTCGTTTGTCGCACGCATCTCATGCATACATGCATCATTTTAACCCTCCGTGTCTTAAAAGCCATCATAGATATCCGTTGGGTTAGAGATAAAAGAAGAATTGTCACAGAAGAGTTTAGCAAACATGGATAGCGAGGAAAAGGAAATCGAGAAATAGAAAAGCTTACGGAAAGGATAGAAAGACCATTGGGGGGGGCCTTCGGAAGAAAAAGAAAAAAAAAAGAAAAAAAAAAGAAAAAAAAAAGAAAAAGGAAAAGGAAAAAAGAGAAAAGAAAAAAGAAAAAAGAAATTGTTTGTTTTAGTCATTGATAGTTAAACATAAGTCCGATGATGAAACTGATTGCTTTAGGGTGAAACCTTAGAAACGATAAACCTTTGACGTGCTTTTATCTGATGCTTTGAGTAATTGATCTATGTTAGACTCGCAAGCACTTGATTATGGTTCTTAGCAGTGAAAACCTGAGTAGTTAGCAAAGTGACTAGTTGACGAAATTGTAGGTCGGTGAATGACCGTTTGCTTAGATGTCTATCTTGATTTGCTTATGTTATGATGTGTGGTATGGTTGAAAATGAAAGAAATGTCTCTAAAGAAAAAAATAGGACCACCTATAACCGATAAGCGTGAAGCTACCCATGGGCGAGTATTAGGACCACCATGAGGAGAAATGCTACCTTAAAGGGTAGGTGTGTTGAAAAAAAAAATAGAGAAAAAAAGAGAGAAAAAAAATGAAGTTCAAAATGAAAAAAAAAATGAGAGCCAAAGGAAAAGAAAGATAAACCATACTACATTGAGCATGGAAAAGCAATTGCAGAGCATAACTGAAACATCTAGGTTGGTTTGACCCATTGACCCCGATTTTTGAAACGAAATCATTGAGTTAGCTTACTTAAGGATTAAGCTGTGAAAGAATCTTTGCACACACACACTTTGAGTCTGGCCTAGATCATTTATTCAAAGACTTGGATTTGAGTTGCATCGAATGTTTTGAAGGTTCTCTGATCTCATTACTGAGCATTCTTTGAGGACGATAATATGTATAACTATTGAGACTATTTTCGTAGCATGTGATATAGTATGATAATATGGAAGACCCCACCATGTGGTTCATCTTGACCAAGTTTAAACAGCGGAGAACAGAAAGCTAAATTAAGACTGAGAGCGACCAGTCTACCATCCCGTGAATAAGAGGAATGACGAGAAATTGAGTCATGAGACCAGAGAGAAGACTGAGCAATCACTTGGATAACTGGGGGAAGACCTAACCCAGCGGAATAGGAAATTCATTCATGCATGCATGCATACACGTAACATGTTTTGCATTCTTTTTTGTGTTTGTTTTGTTTTGTATTCACAGGTTTCAAAGAAAAGAAAAAATAGAAAGCGGCAAAGACAAGCCAACTAGAATCAGCAACATATCAGTATTCGCTTGGGGATGAGTCCCAGGGTTGAGGCCCATATCAGTAGTTTGAGAATGAAGAAGCGGAGAATGGCACTCCGAGAATGGAGAACAATCCGAGAGTGAACAAGCTGAGAATGGTAATCCGAGAATGGATCAGAGTTGGGAATGGTAATCCGAGAATGGATCAGAGTTCGAGAATGGACAAGCCAAGAAGGGCAATCAGGGTTCAAGAATGAACAGGCTGAGAATGGTAATCCGGGAATGGATCAGAGTTCGAGAATGAACAAGTCGAGAATGGACCACATCTCAGTAATGGTCCGAGGATGGACCACCTTACAGTAACAGTTCGGGAATGGACCACCATCAGTTTAGTATCAGTTCGAGGGCGAGGCCCATATCACCTTGGGGCGAGGCCCACATTGGTTCAGTATCAGCTCTGCCGGTATGGCATTCTGAGGGCGAGGCCCACATCAGTTAATGATCAGTATCAGCCGGGTATGGCATTCTGGGGGTGGAGCCCACAGCGGTTCAGTATCAGCATTTGCCGGGTATGGCGTTCAGAGGGCAGGGCCCATATCAGTTCCGGATTAGTATCAGTTGGGTATGGCAACCTGGGGGCGGCACCCACATCAGTTCAGATCAGTTTCTGCCGAGAATGGCATCCAGGGGGCGAGGCCCATAACAGTATCAGTCTGGGGGCGAGGCCCATATCAGTATCAGTCTGAGGGCGAGGCCCATATCAGTATTAGTTTCAGAAAGAATCCCAGGTGGCGAAGCCCACACCAGTATCAGTTTTGGGGATGAGTCCCGGGGGCGAGGCCCACATCAACATCAATATCAGTTTTGGAATGAATCCGAGAAAGAATCTCAGTTTTGGAATGAATCCGAGAAGGAATCTCAGTTTTGGAATGAATCCGAGAAGGAATCTCAGCTTTGGAATGAATCCGAGAAGGAATCTCAGCTTTGAAATGAATCCGAGAAGGAATCTCAGTTTTGGAATGAATCCAGAGAATGAATCTCTCAGCAGTTGGAATGAATCCAGGGAATGAATCTCTCAGAATGTGGAATGAATCCAGAGAATGAATCTCTCAGTTTGGAAGGAATTCAAGGAATGAATCTCTCAGTTTGGAAGGAATCTAGAGAATGAATCTCTCAGCAGTTGGAATGAATCCGGAGAATGAATCTCTCAGCAGTTCGAATGAATCCAGGAGAATGAATCTCCCAGCAGTCTCGGAATGCATCCCAGGGCCGAGGCCCACCTCATCAGCAGTTTTGGAATGAATCCCAGGGTCGAGGCCCACTTCATCATCAGCTTTGGGAATGAATCCCAGGGTCGAGGCCCACTTCATCAGAGTTGGGAATGAATCCCAGGGCCGAGGCCCATTTCATCAGCAGTTTTGGGAATGAATCCCAGGGTCGAGGCCCATCCAGTCAGCAGTTCGGAATGAATCCCAGGGCCGAGGCCCATTTCACCAACAGTTTCAAGAATGAATCCCAGGGCCGAGGCCCATTTCGCTAGCAGTTTTGGAATGAATCCTAGGGTCGAGGCCACTTTAATCAAACAACGGTTCGGGAATGGACCACTATCAATCAGTATCAGCTGGAGGGCGAAGCCCTACATCAATTTCAGTCTGGGGGCGAGGGCCCAATACAGTATCTGTGAGGGCGAGGCCCACATCAGCATCAGAATGGGGGCGATTGGGGCGAGGCCCACATCTACATCAGCATTCGTTGCGGAGGGGAGTCCTAGGGCCGAGGCCTACGTCATCATCAACATCAGCAGATCGGGGATGCGTCCCAGGGTTGTATCCACTTCATCGTATCAGTAGTTTTGGGGATGCGTCCCAGGGCATTTTTTATCAGTATTTTGGGGATGCGTCCCCGGGCCGAGGCCCATTTTGTCAGCGGTTTTGGGATGCATCCCAGGGTCGAGGCCCCCGTTGTCGGTTGCAGCTGTTGGGATGCGTCCCAGGATCGAGGTCCACTGCATCATTTTTGGGGATGCGTCCCCGGGCTGAGGCCCATTTTGTCAACGGTATTGGGATGCGTCCAGGGTCGAGGCCCCCGTTGTCGGTTGCAGTTATTGGGTTGCGTCCCAGGGTCGTGGACCCACTGCATCGTTTTTGGGATGCGTCCCCGGGCCGAGGCCCATTTTGTCAGCGGTATTGGGATGCGTCCCAGGGTCGAGGCCCCCGTTGTCGGTTGCAGTTATTGGGATGCGTCCCAGGGTCGTGGACCCACTGCATCATTTTGGGGATGCGTCCCCGGGCCGAGGCCCATTTTGTCAACGGTTTTGGGATGTGTCCCAGGGTCGAGGCCCCCGTTGTCGATTGCAGCTGTTGGGATACGTCCCAGGATCGAGGTCCACTGCATCATTTTTGGGGATGCGTCCCCGGGCCGAGGCCCATTTTGTCAGCGGTATTGGGATGCATCCCAGGGTCGAGGCCCCCGTTGTCGGTTGCAGTTATTGGGATGCGTCCCAGGGTCGTGGACCCACTGCATCATTTTTTGGGATGCGTCCCCGGGCCGAGGCCCATTTTATCAGCGGTATTGGGATGCGTCCCAGGGTCGAGGCCCCCGTTGTCGGTTGCAGTTATTGGGATGCGTCCCAGGATCGAGGTCCACTACATCATCAGCTCGGCGGAGCAACAGGCAAGTCAGGTGGCAGCTGGCGCGCCAGGTAAATAAAAATGCATTGCACGTACTTTGATAGGATTGTCATTGTCACACACTGCACAAGTCCCATCAAAGTGGGGGCGACTGTAGGCATTGCATTTTTTGCATGTGAAACCCGATGATGAGTCTCAGTTGGAGACAACTACCTTTTAAGTCGCGGAAGTCGCGGGAAACGGACGTCGGAAGGGCAAAGTTGGAAATTAACATTTGGTCGGATTTAACTCGCTTGTTTCGCTTCGGGTTCGCTTGTGGGACCTCTATTTTAAAACACACCAAACCCATTAAATTACATCTCACAAATTAAATAATTAAAACATTTAAACTACATGACACAAATTAAATTAAATTAAATTGAATTAAACTACAATCCATTGAAACCAATTAAAATAAAATCTTAATTAAATTAAATTCACAAATTAAAATTAATTGAAATTAACTCGCAAATTAAAATCAAATAAAAATCAATTCATTCCTAAAATTAAAGAAATCACTCACCTAAATTAAATATTATCCACCTAAAATACAATATCCTTACCTAAAATAACACACCTAATTTAATTGATTTCCCTTCCTAATTTAACACATGAAAACCCTACACCCTCTCACTATATAAAGACAACCTAAACATAACCCTAATCTCCCCTTTGGCCCCCCAACAACTCACGGCTTCATCACATAACAAACAAACGAAAAATGAAACCCTAAACGCCACTGCAACTCTCCTCCCTTAGCTTCATCATCAACCTCTCGGCAACCAAAACAAAACCCTAAGCAGCCGATCTCTCATTCTCGCTACACTGAATCACCACAGCCTTCACGATCAGCCCCTTGCCAATCACGCCACGAGTAACTCCCACACTCCTACACGCCCTCAATTAGCCACGCTTTGCCTCACGAAACCAAAACAAAGAAACCCTACGCCCTTCACAACCAACAAACCAGCCACTGCATGAAACCCTAAACAGCCATTCACGTAGCCAAAACAGAAAGCAACACTCATCACCTCACTCAGTCGGCCACAACACACAGTGCCAAAGACCTCTCATCCTTCACGCCTAACCACACAGAACTGCCCCACTCATGCAAATGAAACCCTGAAACTACTTCTGGACCTAACGTACTCACGCCATTATTCCACACGTCCTCTGCCTTTACGAACCACTGACCATTCACGCATCAATCCAACTCCACTCATAACCCTCACGTAACCGGCCCTTGAGCCTGCCTTCATCACCAAAAAAAACGCACAGCTCTCTACAAAGCCACCTGCCCCGTGTCCATCAACAGCTGCTCCTTTTGACTCCACTCACGTCCTCAAGCCAGCAGCCTCTTCACCATGTGAAGATCTTCAAGTAACGCCCACACTAAAAATCCTTACCGACGCAGGATCAATGAACGCCAGCCCCTAACTACCCTTCACGCATCAACCCCACTGACCTCTCCCTCACTTTCCACGCCCCACGCCCAAATAGCCTGCCTCGTCACACATAATAGCCCACTGCCTCACTTAATATTCGACAGCCTGCAGCCCTTATACACACGTAACCAGCCAGTATATTGCCTTCAACGTAACCCTCTCCCTGACCCTACACTGCCTCACAAACAGCCCCAAAATCCTCCTCAAACTCGCGACAAAAACCCCCTGAAAAATCATCCGAAAACTGCCCCTAACACACCTTCAAAACCGAACAAAACAGTCCGCTAATACCCCTAAAACAGTGAACAAATATGACAACGAATACAGCAGCGAAGCGGAGGTAAAACAGCGACCAAAACAGTTAAACAGCGAGCTAAGACGGTGAACCAGTGAATCGAAAGAGTTGCGGAGTGATAGCCCTTCCGACGGTCGTGAAACGCAAGTCCGAGAGCCGACAAAAAAGGTTAAACCTGAGGGTATTTTTCACATCCATTTTCAGTGTTATTTTTATTATTTATTGAGATTCGTTTGCATGATTCTTATGTAGTAATGCATGTTGTGGCCCTTGATTAGATAAAATAATATATGATGCATGTTGTGGCTCTTGAGTAGATAAATATGCATGTATTGTAAAATGATGTATGTTGTGACCCTTGAATAAAATGAAAAATGTGTCGCCTCTCGTGGTATATAGGATGGAAACCCGGACGTAAATTTCATAGCCGATTCCGAATGGACGGTAGTATGATCTGCACTCGGGATACAACTCCACGTACCACTTGAGTAAACGACGCATATTTTATTTTATGATGCTTTGATTTGTTTGTCATTCGTTACTTGAATTCTGCATGTTATTTAGTTGATGTGTTCATGAGATGGTATTCAAACATGATTAGTCATTTATTTCGCATTGGGGAATTCACATTATGTTTAGTTTTGTTCTTTATTTTCCGCATTATATGATTGAGGTATGCCATGAGATTATTGCATGATATTGTCGTTATAATGGTTTATTTTATGCATGCAAACTTAGGAGTAAATTATCCTTGGAAATATGTTGTTTAGGCTTGGTTGATTTATTGCACAAATTATATCATCACAAGTGGCATAAGTAAGGGACCATTCCGAACCCAACGGTTTGAGGTTTTCCCTTGCGAGGGGTGAGTGCGGCCTTAAATCTTTGTCCCGGTTCACACCGGGTGGCGACTCCATGTTATTCATATTTCCCGACTAGGCCCCCGAGCCTAGGACAGCGTCGCCCAGGTCCTGTTGTCCACAATATGCTCTCTTGAACAGGCATGTAATCTCAATACATAAATTTTTTAAAGTTTATGTCATGAAAAAATATAATAAATTTTTAAATAAAATAAAGTTATTTTAAACAATTTAATTTTATTTTAAAAAAGCATTATAACATCTTTTTCCAAGAAAACTAAAATTAGAGCCCTTTTCTTTTCTTTTCTTTTCTTTTTTTTTTAAAAAAAAAAAATCCCAAAGAAATGATGTGAGTAGAGCAGCGGTATGTGAGTTAGGGGTGTTTATAGGGTCGGGTTTATAATTTCGGGTCAATTTGGACTCGATCCGAAATGTCGGGGTGGGTCACGGGTTTTGGACAGAAAACTCGGGTGTGACCTGACCCGACCCGATGTAAATGATATGATAATTATAATATATATTTTTAATGGTTTAATATTGACAAAAAAGACTTATGAGTAGTGCCGAAGGAATGGTGAGTGAAAGAGGAATTAGGTCAAATAGAAATAGAGAGAAATGAAACCGGTTAAGAAGAGTTTACCAATTACTTTATATTTTATAACTATTTAATTTCTTTTTTAAATTTGACCATTGAATTCACTCAAAGTGAATCCAAAATGAATCTAACGGTCAACATGCCCAAGGGTATTATAGACAAGCCCCACAGACACTTATAAATGTTAGCAATTTTTTTCTCCACGCGGTATGTCCAATCACTACCCGTGAGCAATTACTTGGAAAATTGAAACTTCGTATTCAATTTTCCAAAGGAAGAAGTAGACTCATGGAGTCATCATGGGAAAAGGTCACCTAGGCCATAATTAATTAATATCCATAATCTATTCTATAATAATAAAATAAAGGGAAAACACACCTTGATTTTAATTATTATTTTTTAGTTTATGTAAGATATTATTTATTGTTGAATTAATTGTATGAAATGTTTAATTAATAAATTTCAATAAAAAACTTTCCAACTTCTTAATTAAGCATATAGTTATACTAGATTAGATTTTAATTGTTTTTTTTTTTTTTTTTTTAAAGTTAATGTAAGATATTATCTATTGTTGAATTAATTGTATGAAATGTTTAATTAATAAATTTCAACAACAATCTTTCCAACTTCTCAATTAAGCATATAGTTATACTCAGGGCCGGTCCTGAATTTTTACTAGATTAGATTAGATTTTAATTGTTTTTTTTTTTTTTTAGTTTATGTAAGATCTTATTTATTGTTGAATTAATTGTATGAAATGTTTAATTTCAACAACAAACTTTACAACTCCTTAATTAAACACATAGCTAAAGTAGATTTTATATATATGACTAAAGGAGTATAATTCATCAATATCATAATTAAACAATGATAAAATTCTTTATTACTATCGGTATGCGCATAATATTCAATAAACGATTTTGATGATGCAACTCTCAATGACTTCAACGCACATTTACAACGTAATATAAAAGGAATTTGAAGTAAAACAAACTTAAAGACAAGCTCAAGGAAGAAATGACGATACAAGATCTTATAGTTTAGTACTCTTAATGTAGGTGGGTTGACATTCAAGTATTTCTAAGCTCATAAGATTCATGCATGCTCATATAAGTCTTAGGGTCAATTACATAAATATTTTGAACTCCATATTCTCTGATACCGACATACCGGTGTCTCAGACTCACTTTTAAATCATCATCCTTCCAAGTTTCGAAAACTTGGTGTTCCTCCGGTGTAGCATCGACACCCACAGCAAGGGGGAGTGGACCCTCAAGAACATATCCCAACTTCTCAGAATCGAGGACAATCCTCAAATCCAAGTCTCAATCAGCGAATTTCTCAGTGCCTTTAAGTTTGTTCGCATCAAGCATACGCGTAAACTGATTACTATATTGTGTCGCCATCACAAATCTATCATATAGATTACGAAAAATGGTTAGCAGAAAATAAAGCAGTTTCATATAATATCATAAAAGCATTAACTAGATCATGAATTTTAATCTAAAAATACATCTCCCACTAAATCATGCAATACTGTAATCCCCAAACAGAATACAAAGATTTAATAATTAAATTAAATATAAATAGTGAAAGGTGGATCCCATGAATATATTTTAGCTCACAGCAGAGGCACGGTCTCGCCTACGTATATTCATCAGGTAGACAACTCATTTGTCAATCACTCACTAGTGACTTATGGGTTACCGGTCCTGGTCGTTTCTCGTTGTGACTACTAAGACATGCCCACAAGGAGACGTACCAAGGTTAAACTCGTCAATGATAAACTCAAGCTAATTGTGAAACCCTGACAGCTAGGGCACGTCCAGGATTGCGCTTTCGCTTGAATTTATCTAATATCTGGCATACATCCGATATAAATAAATCTTTATCGGCTACCCCCTCACAGCAGAGGCACGGTCTCAGATGTAGTCACGGAGAAACATTCATAAACCGTATTGACAAGACGAACCATATAACATGCATCAAATACATAATTATATTTAAACTTTACTAATTAGGGATTTTCTGCAGAAGATTGTTTTTAATTTATTTAATCAAATTAAACAAATACATGCATCTGACAAGTAAAGAATAAATTAAACATTGAATTTAATGGGCTAATCATATTAGGGGGCCTAGAATCAGACTCACTCTGATACTATTTTGATGGGGTTTTATGGCGAAAATCCGGTAACGTAGCGGAATAGGGAAAATCAAAATTTTCCGATTTCAAAAATTTTTCTCAGATCAATTAAATAAATTTATTTATTTAATTGTCCAATTATTAAATTCTGAAAAATTACACAAGAGATCAAATTTCTTAGTAATTACTGAATTGCCCCAAAGCTTTACAAATTGATCATTTTAGTCCTAAATTGTCAAATACAATTTTGGATTATTCAAAATCACTTCCAAAATGATTTCCAACATATCTTATACATCAAAATCAGATTTTCAATAAAACCCCAAAGTTTTCTCAAATTGTCGTGACCACCCCAAATTTTCAAGTAATTGTATTTTGGTCCCTTTTATTTAAAACATGTCAAGATCAAATTCAATCAACCCAAAAATTTACATGTATCATATTCATACCATAATACATCACATATATGAAAAGCCCCAAATTTGGAGTGGGTTATGAACCCTAATTTTTCAATTTCTTCAAATTGACCAATTTCACCAAATCTTTAAATTCCAACACTTTAATCCATTCAATACTTCACCAAACAAGCCTCACCACTTTTAAATAACTCTAGAACAATTCTAGGTCACCAATGAGTGGCTTACTAACTCTAGAATGGCAACTTTGATTTTCAAAGAATCAAAAGTAAGTCATTGAAACCATTTCAAGGCTACTTACATGCATCAATCTTTCATCCAAGTTCTCAAACAAATAAACACAAAATTTAAGAGTAGAAAGAACATCAAAGCATCAAAAAATGATACTAAGCTAGTTAGAAATAATTTTCTTGCTGAAGGTTAGGAAGAAATACTTACAAAAACTAGCTTTTTCAAGCCTTTTTTTTTCCCTTCAACTTGTTCTCTCAACTCTCTTTTGTGTTATATTTTTGAGTGTTTGAAATTATGGAACCCTAAAATGAAAGAAAATAATTTATACCTCTCCCATTAGGCCATGGCCGAATTTTGGCGTAAGTAATATCTATATATTTTGTTTTCATTTCATTTAAAGTTCAACTTGCCAACTTGTTTAAATGATCATTACACTTTAATGACTTTTTTAACCAAGTCAACAATTGCAACTAAGTCATTGAAAAAAATATCATATATTTAATATATTTATATTTAAATAATTATTTAATTACTTTAATTATTTAATAATTAAATAATTATTTAAATATAAATATATTAATTATATGTATTATATTTACATTAAATATCAAATACATATATATATATATTTATGATATTAGTCAAATATATCAATTTGACAATTAATTAATGTGTATTTGATAAAATCTAATATTAAATGCAAATACAAAAAATTAAGAAATGACAATTAGGTCCCATCACATGTATTTTTGTGTTTAACCTTTAAACGACTTATAAATAATCAGTATTATTTATAAATGTTGCCCTAGTGCTCTACGAATATATTTCATTAGTGAGACTCTCTAGATTCAGGCATATTCATCACGAAATCCAATTTCGTGTCCATAATTTAGCCACCCATAAATTATGACGACCAAGGATAAACTCGCTGAATCATACAGGTCGATGTCACGGCATATGTATAATAACTCCGTCACAGGTATCCGGATATATCCCAGAGATATAGATGTAAACGTCAAATCTCTATAGGGATTATCCCGTCGACGTCTCTATTAGTAATCTCAAAAAGAACATTTAGAACTGACTTCTAAAATGTACCACGGGCCCATGATTTTTATCTGATTTCTAATCATATATGGACTACCTATGCTTTGTACACAGAACTGACGGATCTTATCTTGATACACAAAGGACACTTATAGGATCTATCTACCCCTAACGAACAGGCGGAGGTATGATCTTAATAGATCGGTGACGTGACTATCATCTAAGTATAGAAGATGTCTCATGTGCCCACACTGGCATCTCAAGTCGAAAAATCACAAATGCTACTCAACCCGAGAAGATTCTTATTGACGTTGGTGTACCATTCATTAAGAATCTTCGACGAGTCGTTCAGTGTTTATCCGCTATAAATACCTACATGTCTATACTAGTCTCCAAGACTTATGGTTCATTGAGAAACCATTGGAATCATATATTTCAGTATACGACATGTACCGGTCTCAACAGATTTACTTTACTTACCAACTAGTGTAAACCTTGACCAGGAACTATCTAAGAATGAAAACGTCATGATACAACTCAATTTCAGTTGCGACGCTTTTACAACAGTATTATGACTAATCATTCTAAGGTCAATTATGTTTTTACCATATAAAAAGATGTAATATATCATAGAAGCTACTCATTTTATTCATAATAAAAAGTTTACAAAAGTATTTTCAAGGAAATACAAACGGGAATTGGCGCTCTGAGCACCAACCCCAACACATGCACTTAACTGCTGAGTTCTGTGTGAAAACTGTCAGATCGTGGGTGGTTATGGCCTAACCGTTAGGTCGTGGGATCAACTGTAACGCATGGTAATCGTCCTGACCGCTCTTCCTTTCGTCGTCTTGATTGCAAATCATCTTGTGATGTGGAACCTGTTCGCCCTAATTGCTTTTCGTCCCTCATCGACTCGTTCATCCTAGGGTGATTTTCTTCGCCAAAAGACTTCAACGCACATTCACAACGTAATATAAAAGGATTTTGAAGTAAAATAGACTTAAAGACAAGTTCAAGGAAGAAATGGCAATGCAAGATCTTATAGTTTATGTCTCTTAATGTAAGTGAGTTGATATTCAAGTATTTCTAACCCCATAAGATTCACTCATGCTCATATAAGTCTTAAGGTCAATTGCATAAATATTTTGAACTGCATATTGTCTGTTTTATGTACTAAGACTGGCATACCGATCCTTGATACCGACATACCGATGTCTCAGACTCACTTTGCATTGGAACTAGGCAACTTTATACCGGTCTTCACAACTGATTATATAGCTTTTAGAACCAGAGAACTTTACACCGATCTCCATATCGATCTACTGATCTGGTGAAATCATACACGTAACGCAAGCGCACATATCGCTCAAGTAGTATAAAGATATCGATCCCACGAGGACTAAATTTATACTGTTATTATTAATTATTGATGTTATTTATTTACAAGTATGTAATTGAGGTGAGAAGGGAATGATTGCTGATTGGTTGAAGTATGATTTGATAAAAATAAATAAATAAAAATATAAAATAAAACAAAGGGAATTAATAATAAAGAAAATATCAAGGGTTTTGAATCCGCCCAATATTACTCTAATGATGAATTGATTCTCCTATACATGTGTAATAAATCAGTTGTTAACTTGGAACACGAAGATATGCAAAAGCCTCTTCCGATGGTCAGATGCAAAAACCCAAAGTAACCCAATTAACGAATAACATCATATTTTTTAGAACCAGCCTCTTTAGTATCATATTTATTCTGAAGGACATCCCAAACATCCTTAGCACTTTTCCTAGAACTATATATATCATACAATTCATCAAACAAACCATTAAGTATGTAATTTTTACATATAAAGTCATTCTCTTCCAAATTTTCATGCTCCATAATTTAGACTACGGTAGGGTCATCAGACAATTCGATTTTTTCAGACATACAGTAATTTGCTAATTTTTAATAGTAAGGAAAAACAACATTTTTAATCTCCAGCGCTTAAAATGAAACCCTTGAAACCGAAACGGTTTGTTCAAATCAACAGCAGCATAATCAAAGGCAATAGTGTTCATAGCAGCAGTAGCAGAAACAGACATGGCAGATATGATAGTCTTAAAATTGTAGAAACAGATTGTAAGTTAGAACAATATTGCCGTTCACCAAGAAACAAAAATTGAAACTGGGTTGAGTCGCGGACTAGGTCGCTCTCTTTAAGACGTTTCGCGACTCTGCCCAGAAAATTTGTGCTAGCAGTAATCGGTCCCGACGTCTCCCGGATAAAACAGTCCAGCAAATCTCTGTCTTAATCAGTTAACACAAAAGTCCGATTGGTATGTTCACACTCAAATCTCAAAGTTATGCTTGGTATCAAAAAACGCAGAGAAAATAAATTTTTATGATTTATGTTTGATTCGGCTAGAAAAACATGAGGTGTTATTGACTTGTAAGGGAACAAGGTGAATACTAAAAATATATATATATAAAATAAAATATATATAAAAAAAAACCTTGCTCTCTGATTTTGGCTTTTGGAATTGCTCTATGTTTTCTTTTCTTTTTGGCTGTTTTCGGTTTTCCTTTTTTTGTTCTTCTTCTATATGTCAACAAAAAACATTAGGTATGTTTATATGAAAAGTTTTTGAACGTTGGCAATAAATTTTCCAGTTTTTTTTTTTTTTTTTTTTTAATTTTTTTAATTTTCAAATGTTGGACAGTAAATAGAAAATCGAATTAGACTTAAATTTTTCGTTTTTATACTTAACAAACAATAACAACAAAAAACGTGTTAGAAAGAAAAATGAACGAAAAAATTATTATATATTACAAAAAATTAAGAGAAAAACTGTTACATTATCATACAAATAAAACTCCCCAATTAATTTTGTAATAATTCTTTATTCAAAACATGTAACTCTTCTTCCCCTGTCAAGCCAATTATATGTTGATAAAATTGACCCTTTTTGAAAGATGCCAATTTCCCATCTTGCCGTTGCATATATGAGTTTTATTGGATTCTGAAGACATACACCAAAAAAAAAAAAAAAAAAAAAAAAGAAAAAAGGCAATGAAGCTGTCAAATTTCCTTGCATCGCATCAATGGGTGTTTACTTGTTTAGAACTGATGTTCTACTAAAACTATTGAGATGGAGCCATCCCACAAGCAATGAATTCGGCTCTGAAATTATTCCATCTTCTGTAAAGGATCACAATGTCGAGGCATTTTTATTCAATGACAGCTGGGAGGACATAGGAACAATAAGGTTCTTTTTCGATGCCAACTTGACCCTTACAGAACAGCCACCGAAGTTTGAATTTTATGATCCCAAGACACCTTTCCCTAATCTGATAGATTCTTGCCACCAACTAAAGTTGATAAATGCAAGATTGTGGATGCCATAATTTCTCACGGTTGCTTCTTGCGAGAATGTACTGTGCAACATTAAATCGTGGGTCTGCGTTCACGTTTAGAGTCTGGTGTTGAGTTTCAGTTCCCGAACAAATAATTTTGGGTGTGAGTTTATTAATCGGTTTTGTGTAAAATTGAGTGGGACAGAAGGTTTTGGGCTTGTTTTATTCTGGAAATGACGAGACTGACATACTGCTAGTATAAATTTTGGATAGAACTGCGAAACATCTTTAAAAAAACTATCTAATCCACGACTTAAGCCAACTTCAATTTTATATTACTGGTGAACAATAAAATTTTTCTTATTTGTTCAAAGTGTTATAACATTGTTTCTCCCTACTGCAGCTTCTTCATCCCCCTCCTTTTAAGATATGTTAGAACAATTTGCATAAATAAGAAACAGATTATGAGTTAGAACAATATTATCGTTCACCAAGATACAAAAAGTGAATCTGGGTTGAGTCGCGGACTAGGTCGCTCTCTTTAAGACGTTTCGCGGCTCTGCCCGGAATTTGTGCTAGCAATAATCGGCCCCGACGTCCCCAGGATAAAACAGCCCAGATATACACTGTCTCAATCAGTTTTGCACAAATCCGATTGGTATACTCACACCCAACACAAAACTATTGCTCGGTATCAAAGAAAAAAAAATCCATAAAACAGTATCCACAAAAGAAATTCTCGCTTCTCTTTGCAAAGTTGTTGCAAGACTAGTAACTCAAAACAAAAACTGTGTATAAAAATGTATTTTCTCTACTCTCGATTTTTTTTTTGTTTCCTCTCTTTCCTTTTTTTTTCTATCACACACACACTGTTTTTTTTTCAAAGTTGCTCACGACAAGAAAAATGAATTGTTTTTGGTTCAAAAGCTTGGATCTTTTGTTGACCTGTTCTCAAAACGTGAAGCAGCCTTTTTATAGGAAGGAAAAAAAATTTACCGTTTGTTATTAAAAGCCAAAAACGTTGAACCACTTAATATACATATTAAGAACATAATTTAAAACAAATAAAAACTGGAGATGTTATTTATGTATTTGATAAGAAACGTGTTGAATAAATAGGGCTGTTACTAATTTGAAAAAATAAAATTTTTAATTAAAATGTGTTACAACTTACATTTTTTTTTCATATTCACTCTTGTAACTCCAAGTTAAAATTTTTGTAACATCTATTTAAATTTCAAAATATGTAACTCCCTTTTTATTTAAATTCACATTTATAACAATCTCCCACTTGAATTTTAATAAAATATTTCCATCGAGCAATATAAAATAAGGTTGTGCATAAATAAAAGTGTCTTTCGACTTGAACTTTTACATAGTGTTGACGACTCAGATTATACTAGAGTAACTCGTAGTTTTGAACTCTATCTCTGACAACGTCACACACACAAACCTTTCAGGGTGTAGTCAAAAAGCCCGAGCATTACAGCCGTGCTCGTATATCCCAGTATAGTAAATGCTCTAGAAATTTTTGCCTAAAATTTCATAAGAAGCGGCCACACTTCTACATTCACATAGGTGTGTCTATCAAGAGTACTCCTGTAGCTAGGTACTCCACTCTATATAAAGTATATAACACATTAAGAGTTAAATAACTCATCCTTCTGTCGCTTCAGGATATCATGCTCTCAGAATGGAACTCACAAATAACATAACAGCATGATTCATCATCACTTCATGACTTGTTATTACCCATTGAACCTATTTCTTGGGATCTCCAGTCTATAAGGTCGGGTTACCATCACAAGTGACTGTCTAATGGCAATAGTTCCATTCTTTTCTAGGTATTGGATACCTTCTCTTTTGCTAGTCCTTTTATTAAATGATCAGCTAAATCTGCATCAGTCCATACATGATCCATTCTTACTGCACCAGAAGAGAGGTATTCTCTAATTGTACTGTATATCTATAATCTCTTACTGTTATAATAACAGTTCTGAATATTTGTAATAGCCCGGTACTATTACAATTGATCAAGATAACTGGTATCAGTCTCTCCCATAAAGGGGTATCATAGTAAGCTGCTTAATCAAGTTGCTTCTTCACTAGCTGATGCCAGTGGTATCATCTCAGACTCAAGGAAATATATCTGTTGGTAGTCTTGGAATCATCCGAAAGGGTGTTCCAATTAACGTCGCTATATCCTTCAAGGACAGCGGAAAACCTCTTATAAAGTAATTATAGGTTCATGGTCCTTTACAGGTACCTTATAACCTTCTCAATAACATGTCAATGCTCATACCAGGTCTAATAATAAATCTACATAGTAATCATACGACATATGCAATGTCAGGTCTAGTGTAATTAAAACATAACGTCAGTTACCAATGTTGTTCGCATACTCAGATTGTCTAACACTGTCACCAATGTTCTTGAACAACTTTACACTAGATTTATAAGGAGTACATGCAAATTTATTTTTTTTATTCCTTTTTTCTGACCTAGTAATTTAATTCCGAGAATTTACAGATTTAGAAGACAACATAGAATTCAACAGAATTAACAACATGCATATAGAAAAACTAAACATATCAATATATAAATATTTCACATGTTTTCAAACATTATAAAAAATGTATTTGTCACTTTCAATCACTTTAAAAACATGAGAAAAATATTCGAGGTAGAACCCCCACTATTTTCAATTTATCATTGGAGGTCGAACCCCCACTATTACTTAATTAAAAGAAATATTTTTCATAGAAACAATGTGCTTATATAAATCATAAAATTTATATATTTCTATTAATGTTATACTCAAAGTTCTAGGTTCTCAAACCTTCCATATTTAAAAATTTCACATCATCAGTTCTAGTTGCTATAGTGGCGTGAGAAACCATTAATCACATTTATCTTATTCACAGCTTGTACATAGAACTAGAACAAAGCATAATCATAGTAGACATGAATCCCTCAAATCCACCAAACATGTTGATCTCAAAGATCGTAGTAACAAGTTGGTATTCGGTAAGGTTCGCTTTTGGAGCAGAACTCTTTAACCGGAAGTTCTGGGCAAGGTGCCCTGGTTTGCTACAGTTGTAGCATTGGAACTAACTATCATCATTTCTTGAGGGAGGTTAGTGTCCATCCATATTATTTCAGTTTCGGTGATTATGATTCTTATTATTCCTAAGGTCATTCATATTGAAACAAAGACCATATAAGCATGTATTTAGGACAGCCTTAACGTTCTATTATTCTTTTGCAGTAAATTCATCATGATAAATATCAAATAATGCATCAAACATACCGTTGAGTATTTGATTCCCACATATTTCATCATCGTTGTCTTATTAGTTTCAGCAATTGATTCATCTTCATTACCTTTTGCTTAGCAATTATGACAGCATTTGCATATGATTCCCGGCTCTTGTATGTGAGGCCAGTGAGAGTATACGCATATAAGCCTCCAGGAAAAACAATGTCAGGAATCACTGATATACTTAGCAATGCCAACCTCCATGCTTCTCACTAACAGCATGTTGAACAAGAAGAATATCCGTTGAAACGTTGTCTCTCTCCAGTGTACATTCAATAAGCAATCGCAGTATAGGAATAAAAACACACAATGAGAACAATCATAATTGTCAGCAAATGAAAAGAGTTGGAAAAACAATTAGCAATCTTTGCTCTTCTTCTTCTCTGCCTCAGGTGGCAATGTCTTTGCTGCTTCAGCAGTTGGCTCAACCATTATACAACAAAATGGGAACAACCTTCAAGTCTCAATAGAGATTAAGCACAAAGAGATCTAAGCTGATTAAATCATTGACACATGAAAGATCCAAGCACCATTTTGAACTAATAAGTAACAACAGAGTTAAAAGTGTTCATTTATTTTCTAAGAGAGAACCGATGAAAGTCATTTATGTTAGGAAAATGAACTATATGATTGGATGAAAAACCAAGAAAATTTTTAATATTTAATTTTTTTTTTACCACACGTGCTCTTGGTTTTCCAACATCAGCTTGAGCTGATATTATTTTCTCATCATTCATAAAAACATGTAACTTTATTACTATAACAATCAACCATAGCTCAAAAATTAGATGACCAGATTCTCATCAAACTGAAACATATGTATCACCATTTATGATGATCCCCACTACTACCCTACGAGTCTCATATCCTAGTCCACTAGCAAATTTTGGCATAATCCTTGGGGTAAAATGAAGGCCACAAGATCAGCATAGAAGTTCAAACATGGAACATGGTCAAGCCAATCCTAGTCAATGAAGTCATTGCATTTTCTACATATTTAAACCAGATAAATAAGCCACATACAGTGACTGTTCGGCTTCCAAGAAACCAAAAAAATCATGATTTCAAAAACGACATATTTTAATCCAAAATCATTAAAGTCGGCAAGCACATGTCCAATTCATTGTAGATAATGTATTCTAAATAATTTCTCAAATAATACTCACATGATAAGTTTAAAGATTTCAGAATATGACATCAATCATATCCATTAGCTCAAAGCAGACAATACACAGTTTTCAATGAAGTAGGTATCAAGTGAGTATTACCCATGTGATAGATCCAGGCTTTCATGCCAATTTTTTACCAAAAGATTATACAGTCTAGCATGGTTATAAAGCTTAGTTGATTACGTGATTATCAGAAGCAAATGTTCATGCCCAACATTGCTATTGATCAAGCAACCATGTCTTTTTGAAAACAATTTCAATAACATTATATTAATTTAATCATATGGATAATGAGATAATCCCAAAAATAATCAAATGTTAAATCTAAATATGTTTAAACAACCAATGTAGAATTGATAATTGCTAAAACCTAATCATACAATCTCACATGATTGAATATCTAAACAAATAATCATGTATATTTTTTCATGTAAAAGCTCAATTCAAAAACAAAATTTTGCAGGATGCAAACATTAATATTCCAATTTCATGAAGTATGAATATTTGTCAGAACTCAGGATATAAAATATGTTAAAGTCAATTTCCTCACAAGCCTATCAATTCCCTTAAAATTCATTTCATGCTTAATTTATTTATAATTGCACCATAAGAACATGAACAAATATAAAATAACTAAACATGGCAGATTGAATACGTCTTAAAATTGTTAGAACAATTTGCACAAATAAGAAACAGATTATGAGTTAGAACAATATTACCGTTCACCAAGATACAAAAAGTGAATCTGGGTTGAGTCGCGGACTAGGTCGCTCTCTTTAAGACGTTTCGCGGCTCTGCCCGGAATTTGTGCTAGCAGTAATCGGCCCCGACGTCCCCAGGATAAAACAGCCCAGATATACACTGTCTCAATCAGTTTTGCACAAAACCGATTGGTATACTCACACCCAACACAAAACTATTGCTCGGTATCAAAGAAAAAAAATCCATAAAACAGTATCCACAAAAGAAATTCTCGCTTCTCTTTGCAAAGTTGTTGCAAGACCAGTAACTCAAAAAAAAAAACTGTGTATAAAAATGTATTTTCTCTACTCTCGAATTTTTTTTTTTTTGTTTCCTCTCTTTCCTTTTTTTTTCTATCACACACACACTGTTTTTTTTTCAAAGTTGCTCACGACAAGAAAAATGAATTGTTTTTGGTTCAAAAGCTTGGATCTTTTGTTGACCTGTTCTCAAAACGTGAAGCAGCCTTCTTATAGGAAGGAAAAAAAATTTACCGTTTGTTATTAAAAGCCAAAAACGTTGAACCACTTAATATACATATTAAGAACAGAATTTAAAACAAATAAAAACTGGAGATGTTATTTATGTATTTGATAAGAAACGTGTTGAATAAATAGGGCTGTTACTAATTTGAAAAAATAAAATTTTTAATTAAAATGTGTTACAACTTACAATTTTTTTCATATTCACTCTTGTAACTCCAAGTTAAAATTTTTGTAACATCTATTTAAATTTCAAAAAATGTAACTCCCTTTTTATTTAAATTCACATTTATAACAAGATATGCAAGGAGATATCTCAATGGAATAAGATGAGACAGCAGTTTCAAGAAAGAACCCAAATGCAACTAATGGTAACAACAACTGGGGAACTATTACATTAATCAGATTTCCTTTTCAGCTTGCCATTGAATTTGCCTGATGAATGGAAGCCTAATTTTCCATGGGATTCAACACCTTGTCCTTGTTCTGTTTGCAATATGCTATTGTATATATTTGAACTATACCGATTAAGCTTATTGTTCCCAGGTGCTTGTTTCTCCCCCTCCTTCCATATATTTGAGAAGTCGCTACCTTCTGACAATAGGTGATTGATTCATATGACATTAATCACAATAGTGTTGTTTAGCTACTGTGTATTTTTCATAGTGATTCGGTCTTCCAAAAGATAGAAATGCTGAATCCTTATGAAGAAGTTACATATACGATTGTCCTGAATGACTGCTGGTTTATAACAAAACAAAACAAAATCATATATAATTAGCTATGACATTCTTCAATTTAATGCATTTCTTGGTTTCTAAGCTCCGAAATGGAAATTTCTTGAAGAGCTTTCCGCATTGGTTTCTTGTAAGCAGCAAGTTCTTTGGAGACATGTGCCATTGTTGGTCGAGAATTTGGTTTCGAACGCAAGCATGCAAATGCAATTGCTGAAACAAGAACGATATCCTGCACAACCTTTGGATCCACAGGAGGTGAGAGGCGTGGGTCTAATACATCACTCAACTTTATATTTTGATGAGACGAGAGGAGTTCTCCAGGATGCTTTCCCATTAATACTTCTAGAGCCACCACTCCGAAGCTATAAACATCACATTTCTCAGTCACAACCATGGAGTAGGCAAGTTCTACAATAACACAGGAGCCTTTATTAGTAATGTTTACACAAATAAAATAATAAGAAGAACGTTATGTATTACCTGGAGCAATATATCCATAAGTGCCGGCTACTAGAGTTCGATTGGATGAGTCAGAATATAAAAGTCTAGCAGTGCCGAAGTCAGCAACAACTGCTTCCAATTCCGAGTTGAGTAGAATATTGTTGCTTGATATGTCACGGTGAACAATTGGAAGTGTGCAGTTATGATGCAAGTGTGACAAAGCGTAAGCCATACCCTTCACAATGTTAATTCTCTTAGTCCAATCCAACTCAACAGCTTTATCGTCATTGCGTAGCACACAGAACAAGCTTCCCATCTCCATGTACTCATATATCAAGAACATGCATTTTTTGTGCAAACAATAACCATAAAGCTTCACAATATTTCGATGTCGTGCTTGGGATAGTAAAAGAGCCTCGTTGTGAAAACTTCGGAGATAAGTTAACTCGTCAGTTTCTGAACTATGAAGCTTCTTCAAAGCAACTACTTTCCCACTGGGCAGATGTGCTCTGTAGACGCTGCCATAACCTCCTGTTCCAATGCAATATCTGATATCAAAGTCCTCAGTTGCTTTAATCATGTCTTCAAAGGTAATTTTACCATCATAATTCCAAATTGAGAACTCATCAGTGCGCCTGGTTTCTATTGTCTCAGCTTTAACTTTCTTCTCTCTTCGTTTATAGACAAACAAGATTCCACAAATTAAGGTGAGGAATACAATGATAGGAAGAACAATTGTAAACAAGATTATTATTTGGGTGACATTCTTTGGGTGTTTTTCTTTGAACGGTTGTGGTGATGGCATTTCTTCCGTAAGATTATTATGTGACACTCGTAAGACAGGAACTAGTCTCAGAGATTTGGGGATGCTGCCGGAGAGGTTATTATTGGAAAGGTCCACCATGGATAATTGTAGATTTTTTTCAATTTGGGGAGGTATCGTGCCATTGATGAAGTTATGGCTTAAATCAAGATAACCTAGTTCGTGAAGGTTGCCGATCTCTGAGGGAATGCTTCCGCTTAATCTGTTATTGCTCAATCTCAAGGTCTGCAACTTTGAGCAATTCATGAGTTGTGGAGGAATCGAACCGTTGAGTTGGTTAAAATCAAGAGTCAAAGTGGCCAACTGACCAAGTGTCGAAGGAATATGTCCAATTAGATTATTAGAATACATGGAAAAATATTCAAGTCTTCTCATGTTTTCAATTTCTTGAGGTAGCATACCACTAAGTTGGTTGTAAGAAAGGTCCAAAGATGTCAAGTTGGTTAAATTACCTATGGTCAATGGAATAGTACCTGTTATGTGATTAATGAAATACTATCAATATCATTTCTGTTTGAAAAATATTATGCAATGAAGTTTTGTATGTTACCTGCAAGATTGTTTTTAAACAAGTCAAGCACTTGTAGTTTTGAAAGAGCACCAATTATTGAGGGAATGTTTCCGCTTAATCGGTTATTGCTCAATCTCAAGATCTGCAACTTTATGCAATTCATGAGTTGTAGAGGAATCGTATCGTTGAGTTGGTTAGAATCAAGAGCCAAAATGGTCAGATTGGTTAAATGACCAACTTCTTGAGGTAGCATACCACTAAGTTGGTTGTAAGAAATATCCAGAGATATTAAATTGGTTAAATTACTTATGGTCAATGGAATAGAACCTGTCATGTGATTAATGAAATACTATCAATATCAGTTCTGGTTGAAAAATAATATGCAGTGAAGTTTTGTATGTTACCTGTAAGATTGTTTAATGATAAGTCAAGCACTTTTAGTTTTGAAAGAGCACCAATTTCTGATGGAATGTTTCCGGAAAGAGATAACTGACCAATAATTTCCAAACTTTCCAGGTTGGGAAAGCAAGTGAAGTTGAATTGGCCAAGATTCCCTTCTATGCTGTCCAATTGAATTATGGCTATCTCGGAGATGCTTCCTGCTGAATTGCAAGTGATTCCAATCCAATTACAATGATCTGAAAACAGAGTACTGCTGCTGTTCCACCAGCCTGTTTTAAGTAAAGCTTCCCTTTCTGACTGAATAGAAGACCATCCAGATGCTGTCAGCAGAGCAACATTATTGCATTTCAAAATTGTAACCCACATGAAGGCCACCAATCTGAAAATGGAGAATGCTGGTACCATTTTTATAAGTTTTCGGTTGATTACAGTACAGAGTTTTTATCAAAATATTTTTGCTTCCACGGCATTTTAAATTTGGCCACAGTCAACTTCATCCCGCGTGGAACGCCAAATAACAGTAAGTCAACGTCTTTTTATTATTCGCAAAACAAGTCTAACAAGTGATAAAAATAAATTGTCTTTTTATCCTTTTTTTTTTTTTTGAAAAAAATTATTATTATTAAAAAAAAATTTAAAATTTATGTCATGAAAAAAATAAAATAATTTTGTAAATAAAATAAAATTTTTCTAAACAATTTAAAATCTTTTAAAAAAAAAAAAACTTTATAACATCTTATGATATAAATCCCAAAAATGCTATTTAAATTATAACCGAAAAAGCCCTAAAACACACTTGCAAAATGTAAACAATTTTTTCTACACGCGGTATGTCCAATCACTACCTCTGAGCAATTGAGTAATGATATACACACAAACAATTTTACAAACAAAAAACCCAACCCCCTCACTGTAGCTACAGTGAATTACTGTAGCTACAGTGATTTCACTGTAGCTACAGTGAGGGGGTTGGGTTTTTTGTTTGTAAAATTGTTTGTGTGTTTATCAATTTTGCTGAGCAATTACTTGGAATGTACCGCTTGTGATATGTTGTGGAAAATTGAAACTTCTTATTATTTTTTCCAAAGATTGAAGTAGACTCTTGGAGTCATGGGAAAAGGACACTTAGGCCATAATTACTAATATCTATAATCTAAAAAAAATTATTTTTTTTTAATAAATTATAAAATATTGATAAAAATAAAATTATATAAAAAATTTACTGAATGTTTTTGCTAAAAATTTATTTTTATAAAATTTTGATAAAAATAAAATAATATAAATTTTTTTTTGCATATTTATTGGTAAAGGTTGCAAGTTTAATGGTATAAGTTGCATATTCAATGGTCATAGTTACATGTACGAATTTCGAGGCAGATGTAATTGCATGTTATTGCTAAACTTTCAAGTCCAATGGTTTCATGTTGCATGTCTATTGTTAAAGGTTTCATCTTTGAAATATTGCATATTTATTGGTGCAAGTTGCAAGTTTAATGGTAGAAGTTACATATTCAATGGTCATAGTTTCATGTGCGAATTTCGAGACAGATGCAATTGCATGTTATTGCTAAAATTTCAAGTCCAATGGTTTCATGTTGATGTTTATTGTTAAAGGTTTCATCTTCGAAATATTTCATATTTATTGGTGAAAATTACAAATGTAATAGTAGAAGTTGCATATTCAATGATCATAATTACAGTTGCGATTTTCGAGGCAGAGCAAATTGCATGTTATTGCTAAAATTTCAAGTCCAATGGTTTCATTTTGCAAGTTTATTGCTAAAGGTTTCATCTTCAAAATATTGCATATTTATTGGTGCAAATTGCAAGTTTAATGGTAGAAATTGCATATTCAATAGTCATAGTTACATGTGCGAATTTCGAGGCAGATGCAATTGCATGCTATTGCTAAAATTTCAAGTCCAATGGTTTCATGTTGCATGTTTATTGTTAAATATTTTTATCTTCGAAATATTGCATATTTATTGGTTAAAGTTGCAAGTTTAATGGTAGAAGTTGCATATTCAATGGTCATAGTTATAGGTGCGATTTTCGAGGCAGATGCAATTGCATGTTATTGCTAAAACTTCAAGTCCAATGTTTTTATTTTGCATGTTTATTGTTAAAGGTTTCATCTTCGAAAAATTGCATATTTATTGGTGAAAATTGCAAATGTAATGGTAGAAGTTTCATATTCAATGGTCATAGTTACATATGCGATTTTCGAAGCAGATTCAATTGCATGTTATTGCTAAAATTTCAAGTCCAATGGTTTCATTTTGCATATTATTGCTAAAGGTTTCATCTTCGAAATATTGCATATTTATTGGTGAAAATTGCAAGTTTAATGGTAGAAATTGCATATTCAATAGTCCTAGTTACATAAACGAATTTTGTGGCAGATGCAATTGTATTTTATTGCTAAAATTTCAAGTCCAATAGTTTCATTTTGCATGTTTATTGTTAAAGGTTTCATCTTCGAAATATTGCATATTTATTGGTGAAAATTGCAAATGTAATGGTAGAAGTTGTATATTCAATGGTCATAGTTACATGTGCAATTTTCGAG